>JAFMOB010000593.1:68405-171856 GCA_018985215.1 Larimichthys polyactis | reverse complement strand
CATTACAACAGCAAACAATCATACAGATATACACTCAACACCACCACCAACACCATCACCAACACCACCACCTCTACCTACCAATCCACCATGACATACACCAAACCACCAGCCATTTCCAAAACCAGGCAGAGGCTTTGACTCCCTCCCCCCATCCCGGAACTTTCGGATGAGGAGGAGTTTCCCTCCCCTGCTGCACCACACAACCACAGTCCTCTCTCTTGGCCAGCGAACTACTCTCTCAGAACACATAACCAACTACAATAGACAACATCAGAGCAGAACACCCCTCCTCCCCACTCCAACACAGCCACATAGACCGGACCAGACTGCACTCTCCACACCCAGACTCCCCATTTACAAAACGACTACAATGCCCCCCAGGACTGGACCGCTCATCCCCCGACCTCAACCCCCCCGACAGACACAACTTCCACCACCAACTCAGAAACCTCCGAACCCCCACTTCACCTCTCCCATAACCACAGAAAACAAACAGACTCCACCAGGACCACAGACTTCCACACCACAAACTTCAAGACAGTTTAAAATAACAGACACAATAAACAACCAACGACCAGACTTGTCTCCAATCCCCCGGACCAGGAACAGTTGTACCATGGCAGCCAAACCATCACCTCAACCCACTCCACCCTCCACAACACTCACCCCACCACTAAACAATAGAAAATATTCACACAGGCCCAAATTCACAGACCTCCGGACCAGCTGAACATCACTCCGGACCTACACTCCATCTCACTCACTACACACAGTAACTCAAACGTCTCCATTTTGATTCCAGAAACCATCTCACCCCTCCGCTCCACACCTGCAGGTGGTGCTGACTCAAGTGCTGGCGTGGCTCCTCAGCAGTCCCTACCGGAACAGAAAGAGGAGGGGAAAAACATGATGAAAGGGCACTTCAAAGCCAAATCCACCGGCATGAAATCCCAATCTGAACCCTCCTCTAAACATAGTCCTGGGGCAGCTGCAGTGAGCCATGCCGACCCAGAGATCAGCCCACCGGCTAACAGAAAACACAATACTTCAGATTCACTATTGGACTCTCCCCCCCGTCAGCGTACACTCACACCAATCCTCCCTGGCAAATTCAAACCCACCTATCACCTCAGCAGACCCAACCGTAAACTCCAGGACTGGTTTTTTAAAGGCAGAAAACCAGTCCTGGTACTTGGTGACTCCAACATTAACAGAATTCCACCACACCACAACCCACAGATTCAGTTAGACAGTTACCCTGGAGCAAACCTGTACCACTTTCTTAAAATCTGCGAAAAAACCATCCCAAATCCCACAACAAAAATAGTCATCCTATCCATTGGAATTAACAATAGAGACCAGGACCCCAAACTCACATCATGCAAACAGTTAAAAGCCCTTTATAAATTAGCCACTGTAACCTTTCCAAATGCAGACATATATTTTCCCATAATGAATTATTCCCCCAATCTCACACAAAACAGCAGGACAACCTTAAATTAATCAACAACACCATAGCCACACACCTTCCGTTTTTAACAGAAATCCCACACGACACCTTCACCACAGAACAAGATAACATTCACTGGAAACCAAACACAGCAAAACACATCCTAGAAAATTGGTGTAGTCAGCTAAATTTATAATTACAATCAAACCGACTCAGGAACCATTTCCAACAGACCTGGACCTGGGCTGGAGCTCTACCTCCAACATTCTCAATCTGTCTACACTATTCAAACCCACACAATCTCAAATAACATTATTGGAAAAAGGCTTATCCTTCATCCCAAATCCACCCAGGTTCGACCAGGAGGAACTTCACAGGGACCTTCACCAATACCACAGACGCCTTAAATTAACGGAACTTCCACAACCAACCACACCAAAGCAAGAAATTATTCACACACCCATCCAATTGGGAACCCACCACAGAACAACTATCCTCTCCAATCCGGCAACACCTTCACAACAACCGAAAAATTCTCCGTAGATATCGGCCTCCGACAGATACAGCAGACAATCTGTCGGAGGCCGAACGACAGGGCTTAAGAACACTCACAAACAATCCAAACATCATCATCAAACCAGCCGATAAAGGTTCCAAAATAGTAATCATGGACAGACACCAATATCTATAGAAGCTCACCGTCAACTCTCCAACACAACACATTACAAAACAATAGAAACAAGCATCCAATTAGAAACACAGGTAGCAGTTTAGGAAAATTATTCAAACACTATACCATAACAAACACATTTCAGCCAAACAGAAAAGACTACCCTATTCGACCAGACAACCCACGCAACAGACACTTCTATTTACTACCAAAAATCCATAAAGACCACATACCTGGACTATCCCTTGTGGAGGTTTCCTCCTGGTCGACCAATTGTTTCAGACTGTAACAGTGCAACCTACAAAATCACAGAATATAATCGAACACTCCTCGGACCTCTCTCCACAAACACCCCAGCTACATCAAGGACACATATCACTTCTTAGACAACCATCCGACCCATGGCTGTCCCCTCAACTCTTACTTATTCACATTGATATCGATAGTTTATACACTAACATCCAACACAACCACAGGATTAAAGCAGTCACCTCCTTTTTCAACATATCAGACAGCAATAGACCGGACCAAGAACTCATCAAACTTTTAACCATCTGCCTAAATAACAATGACTTTGTATTCAATAATCAAAACTACTTACAGATATACGGGACAGCCATGGGCCAAAGATTTGCACCATCATACGCCAATTTTTACATGAGCGAGTGGGAGCGAGAAGCACTGGCCAAGTGTACCCACAAGCCACTAATCTACCTCCGCTTCCTCGATGACATCTTCGGCATCTGGACCCACGACATCGAACATTTTCCAAACATTTATCAAAACCCTCAACGGTCATCACCCAACAATCAAAGTTAAACACACCATAGACCGGACACAGATCAACTTTTTGGACACAACTGTTTTCTTTCAGCCCTCCACCACATCTCACACCCGTCTTCATACCAAAGTCTATTTCAAAAACCACCGATACACACGCACTCCTACACAAGAACAGTTATCACCCCAAACACACCTTCCGTGGCATCATCAAATCACAAATTATCCGCTTCCACCGCATCTGTTCCCAACAATCTGATTTTAATAAGGCAACATCACTACTTTTCAAAGCACTCCTTAAATAGGTCCTATTCAAAACGCTTCCTCCGCCATATCAAAACAGTACTTTGGCCAGCCTCGCTCCCACTCGCTCTCACACTTCCACCAGCTCCAGCCCAGGTCTCAGTCACAACCCCCAACAAGAAAGTGGTACAGGGTCTGGTCCCTAACCCCAACCCCTACCCTAAACAGGGTTTGCATCCCAACCCCAACCCTACCCTAAACGGGTTTGCATCCCGACCCCGACCCCACCCCTCACCCTAACCCAACCTCTACCCTAGACCGGGTCTACATCTCACCCTAACCCCCTCCCTGACCCTTAACCCCAACCCCCTCCCTGACCCTTACCCCAACCCCCTCCCTGACCCTAACCCTAACCCCAACCCCCTCCCTGGACCCTAACCCTAACCCCAACCCCCACCCTAAACCCCAACCCCCTCCCTAACCCTAACCCCCCACCCCTCCCTAACCCCAACCCCCTCCCTAACCCCAACCCCCTCCCTAACCCCAACCCCCTCCCTAACCCCCTCCAACCCCCCTCCCTAACCCTAACCCCAACCCCTCCTAACCCTAACCCCAACCCCCTCCCTAACCCTAACCCCAACCCCCTCCCTAACCCCTAACCCCAACCCCCTCCCTAACCCTAACCCAACCCCCTCCCTAACCCTAACCCCCAACCCCTCCTAACCCTAACCCTAACCCCAACCCCCTCCCTAACCCTAACCCACCCAACCCCCTCCCTAACCCTAACCCACCCCCCTAACCCTACTCCCCTAATCCTTTCCCTAACCCTAACCCTCATCCCCCTCCTTTGGGACCAGACCCAACCAAGCTCCAGGGTAACATCAGCAGCACACACATCATTCCATTCATTTCCACCTTTTCACAAACAATCACTAAATTACACCGGAGCATCAAACACAACTTCATCCATCTACAAACACAACATCCAGCCTTCCATAACTCAAAGCCCATTTCCGCCTTCAGAAGGAACAAAAACTTACAGGACATACTGGTACACTCCAAATACACGGACCATAGACCACAACCATACACAGAACACAGCACTCACTACAGGAACAGGAAATTCATCACCAACACTTACAGCAACACCTCCTACCCGACCATGGGACGACTTACTCTTCAGACCACCAACACAGTGTACATCATCACCTGCACAAACTGCAATAAACACTACATAGGCGAGACAAAAAACAGTATACACATCCGACTGAAACAACACATCTACAACATCAACGAAAATAGACTCAGAACCACCCTGGGACAACACTTTCAAGAACACGGCACCAATAAACTCATCATTACAGGAATGGAGGCCAATGAGAGATGGACTACCGGGCAGAGGAAGAGGGCCGAGAAAATGTGGATTTTAAAACTAGATACCAGGGCCCCAAGGGGCCTGAATGAAAAAGAAAACTTTTAGTCCTTTTTATCCTGGATGGAGCGGTCCGGGTATTGAACCCGGGCCCCTCGGACTCGGGAGCGCGGGGCTTGCCTCTTGGCCAGGGGGGACACATTAAAGTTGCTGAAAATAAAATATTAATAAATAACACAAGGAAAAAGGCCCCCCCTGTTTTTATCCACCATTTTAGATCACATTTTGTATTTATGCCACACATGGACCATCTATGTATTTATTTATTTATTCATTTAATTATTTATTTATTTATTTATTAAAACTTATTTATTAATTGATGAATTAATGGGGGCAACTCAGTCTCCATATACCTTGTTTTATGATTGTGGTTTTCATGCATGTTTTATTGCTATTGCATGCTTTTACCTATGAATTTACCTATTTTTTATTTTTTATTTTTTATTTGCATGAATTTTACTTGGTCCAGTCAGGCATTTAACTTATTTAAATCTTTTTTAATATATATTTATATATTTATGTATTTATGGCTGGAATTTTTTATCCAAATAAGTGGGGCCTTTGACTCCGCGCTCCCGATCCTCCTTGCCCGGGATGATCGGCCCTCTTCCCCTGCCCGGGACTTGAACCCGGCCCTTCCGGATGGGGGAGATGAACCTTCCACCTTCGCCAAGCTTCTGCCTGACCCAGAAGTCAGTGAGGCGACCTCTGACCCGATCCTAACATTACCAAAACTTAACTGTAAACACAGGAGATTTCTCAAACATACGACAGCGGAGCAACAGGCCAGTGCAACAAGAGCATACCCCTGGCAACCCTAACCCCAACCCTAACCCAACCCTAACCCTAACCCTAACCCTAACCCTAACCCTACCCAACCCAACCCTAACCCTAACCCTAACCCTAACCCTAACCCTAACCCTAACCCTACCCCAACCTCTCTCCTCATCCTAACCCCAACCTCTCTCCTCATCCTAACCCCACCTCTCTCCCTCATCCTAACCCTAACCCCAACCTCTCTCCTCATCCAACCCTAACCCCAACCTCTCTCCTCATCCTAACCCTAACCCCAACCTCTCTCCGTACCCTTCCCCTAACCTCTCCCCCAACCCTAACCTCCCCAACCCTAACCCTAACCCTAACCCCTCTATCCCCTACCCTAAACAGGGTTTGTACCCCAACCCCCACCTGTACCCTTTCCCATGGGACCAGACCCTGTTCCAACCAACACCACCATTACACACATTATTCCATTTATCTCCACCTTCTCACACAAAACTACAGGACTACACCACATCATTAAGCAGAATTTACCCATCTACAAGTCCAGCACCCAGCATTCCATAACTCCAAACCATTTCAGCATACCGTAGAAATAGGAACCTACAGGACATTTTAGTACATTCCAAATACACAGATCATCGACCACCGGTACACACAGAACATAGCACCCATTACAGACCTAGAAAATTCATTACAAATACTCACAGTGGAGCTTCGCATCCGGTCCTGGGTTCATTTTCACTCAGCACAATGAACACAGTATACATAATCACATGCACCAGTTGTAACAAACACTACATAGGAGAAACTAAACATCACATACACACCCGTCTCAAACAGCACATATATAACATCAGGCAAGGAAAACTCAGCACCCTCCTGGTTCAACACTTTCAACAGCACCCACTCAATAACCTTATCATATCAGCATTGGAGGCCAATGACCGCTGGACCACCGGGCAGAGGAAGAGAGCCGAAAAAATCTGGATTTTTAAGCTTGATACCAAGGCCCCCAGGGGCCTGAATGAAAAGGAAATTTTTAGTCCTTGGTTCTGGGACGGAGCGGTCCGGGATTTGAACCCGGGCCCCGCAGACTCGGGAGCGTGGGGCTTGCCACTGGGCCACGGGGAGACACATTCACTTTGCCGGAATTAAATAAATAAATAACACAAAAGAAAGGGGGGGGAAAAAAAAGAAAAAAAACAACAAACCCCCCCCCCCCCCCCCCCCCCCCCCCCGTGGGATTGGCCCCCCTTACTTTTATCCACCATTTTAGATCCTCTTCTTGTCCACCATTTTGTGTTTATTTAATTCATGCCACACAAGGACCATCTATGTATTTATTTATTTATTTATCTATTATTTATATATTTATTAAAACCTATTTATTATATTGGTTTTATGATTGCGGATCTTTTGCATGTCTTATTATTTAATTTTTTATCTCTTTGTGTGTCAACAAATTTTATAAACTAGCATGCCACCATTGAATTTTAAAACAAGCACTTATGATTTTACTGCATGAATTGTACTTGGTCCTGGCAGACACTTATTTAATATATTATGTTTCTATATATTTTATGTCTTAAACTCTATCCAAATGGTTGGGGCCCTTGGCTCCGCGCTCCCCGATTGCTCCTTGCCGGGATGATCGGCTCTCTTCCTTTGCCCGGGTTTCGAACCGGATCCTCCGGGATGGGGAACAGGAGCAGTTCCATCTCGCCAAAACCTCTGCCTGGCTACAACAGTCAGTGAGGCACCCCTGGGCCCAATCTCCAAAATATATATATTTTTGTTTTTTTCTCTCTCTAATTCAAATAAATAACATATACCTGTCTCTATAAAATATACTACAGTGGATCAACAGGCCAGTGCACTCTAGCATATCCCTGATCCCTAACCCTAACCCAACCCCAACCCTAACCTTGCCCGTGCCGTTGAATCCACTGAAAACCTCCCAAAAATCATATTTCCAATTACCAAAGGAATATGGGCCCAGGGGATCTTAAGCCCCCACCCTCCCAGGCGGGTCCACTTTTTAATCACACCACCCATCAATATAGGGGATCCGCACACAGAGAGCGGCCAGCTGGGGACTTGAACCCGGACCTCCCGATTGAGAGCGCTGATTGTTACTTCACTGAGCCATTGCTTCTTTCTGATATAACACAGGAAACCCACACATAGGTTACAACACTCTCCAATCTCCAGCAGCCAACACCCCCGTTCTGACCAATCATGATCCTACAGCAGATTCCCTCCAAAACTCAACACACCCACCCAATCATGACACTCCACATCTCCACCACAATCACACTGATTGGCTGGCTTTGAACCTTGGAGGAAGGACCTCCCCTTCCTCCAACATTCAAAAACCAGCAGAGCTGTGTACTGGAGCTACTCCTCTGAAGAAGCAATATTCTTGCGAAACGTCAGGAGAATTTCGAAAAACCCACTCAACGGTAACGTAACCTTTTACTCTTTTTTAGTCTTTTACTTGTTTTAACCATCCTTTTTTAAACACCTTTTGAATAAAGATAAGTGCTTTTAATCATCTTTTGTGGATTGGCTCTACCTGAGAAAAGGACAATACCCCCTCCTCTCCCTACTTTTTTAAACAACTGGGAAGAAGTGGAACCTCATCCCCTCTTTTTAACAGGGAGGGTGCCCATTTTAGCAGGTGGGAAACGTTGTTTTTAAGTGGACTGGCTTTTAACGGGGAAAAGCAGAACAACACTGCTCCTTCAGTTTCATCCCCCCTAGACTCCACGCAGGATCTGGTACCAACAACAGCAAGGAAATATCCAACAACCGACCTGCAGAAACACCGCTCACCACCTCTAAGAACCTCCACCTGTTACAGTGACACCCACCCCAGAAGGTAAGAACCCAACCACACGATGATTAACATGGCACCCCACAGAGAAAAGGCCTTACCTTTGAGTGGCAGATTGCCCAGTACACAGCCTGTACACAGACAGAAACACACACACACACACACCACATCCAGAGCACTCATGTCCGCTAGCACTCAACCAACCCTTTATTCAAACATAATAGGAAACACACCTCTGACCATAAGTCAACCACCGGACACAGAAACCAGGAACATGAGCAAACAGTATTTCAAATTAATACAAGGATTACACCACAAACACATTATCAACCACGCCATATCTTCTGGCACGTTCCCGCCTGGGATGGTTAGGCAGGTCAACCGCCTCACTGTCTTCATCAAACCGGCCGGACCTACAGAAAGCACAAGGAAGAAGGTTCAGGACAACACCACACAATGGATGCTAAATAACATGCATATATTACAACAACATTATGAGGACATTATACTCACACTCAACAGTCTCCCTTTCAACGACACAGCCTTACAGATAGCTACAGGATGGGCCAGAAAGAGGTATGGGACACGATTACGCTCAGAAACATTACAAACAATTGAACACATCATATACAGACACCAATACATCAACACCTCCACCACCACCACCTCCAAAACCACACCCATACCTACCAAACTACCACCACCATCCAAGACCAGGCAGAGGTTGGGCAACTCCCTCTCCCCCATCCCGGAATTATCCAATGAGGATGAGTTCCCTCCCTTACCAGCACCACACAGATCAACCGTCCTGTCACTAGGTCCACGAACCACACTAGCAGAGCACATCAGAAACTACAACGGACAACACCAGACCAAGAGCCCCCCCCCGCCTGTTCCAACACAACCACCAACACCTAGTCCAACTCCATTCACCACACAAACATACACACATCCCATCTATAGCACTGACAAACCACAAAAAGCCCCCAGACCTCAGACTCGAACCGGACCCATTATTCCCCGACTTCAACCTTCCTCCTTACCACAACTCTCCATACTAGCACAGGGATCCCTCTCGAACCTCCACCCAACTTCATCCACATACAAGGAATCTAAGGAGACTCCCCCAGGACCACAGACCTCAACTCCCCAAACCCCCAGGACGAAAACAATAAAGACAGACCAGCCAGACCTCTCCCCAATCCCCCCGACCAGGACTAGAACCACCAAAACCCGTTCACCGCTCCTTCCGACCCCACCATTATTCAGGACACCACAGAAGCCGAAAATTACAACCCAGGCCCAGGTTCACCAACCCCCCGGTCAACAGGATAACACCTCAGACTTACAATCCATTTCACTCACCACACACAGCAACTCCAACGTCTCAATCATCATTACTGACACCATTTCACCCTTCTGCTCCACTCCTGCAGGTGGCGCTGACTCCGGAGCTGGCATGACCCTGCAGCAAGCCCGGTTACACCATAAAGAGGAGGGTCAACATCATGATGAAAGGGCCAATCAAAGCTAAAACAGAAAGCATGAAACCCCATTCTGAACCCTTACCTCATTACAACGCAGAGGGCTCTGCACCGGGCCGTGCCGGACCGGACTCCAGCCCACCTGCAGGGACACAACACAACACCTCCGAACTGCCACTGGACTCTCCACCCCGCCAACGCACCCTCACACCCACTCTCCCAGGTAAATTCAAACCGACATACCACCTCAGCAGACCCAGCCGGAAACTACAGGACTGGACCTTCAGGGGCCGGAAGCCGGTCCTGGTCCTGGGGGACTCTAACATTAATCGCATCCCACCACACCACAACCCACAAATACAATTAGACAGTTACCCTGGAGCTAACCTTTACCATTTTCTGAAAATATGTGAAAAGACAGCCCCACACCCAACAACGAAAATAGTCATTTTTTCCATAGGCATCAACAACCGGGACCAGGATGCGAAGCTCACCTCCTGCAAACAGTTACGAGCACTCTATAAACAAGCAACGGTCACATTCCCAAATGCAGACATATATTTTCCCATCATGAACCATTCACCCCACCTCACGCCCACACAACAGAACAACCTCAAAATAATCAACAACACCATAGCCACATACTTACCATTTCTGACAGAGATCCCACATGATACATTCACTACAGAGCACGACAATATCCACTGGAAAGCAGACACAGCCAAAAACATCTTTGAGAACTGGTGTCAGCAACTAAATTTATAATACACAATAAACCGATACAGGACTCACACACAACAGACACAGACCTGGGTTGGAGCTCTACATCCAACACCTTAAACCTCTCCAAACTATTCACACCAACACCAGCACAACAAACATTATTGGAAAAAGGACTGACTTTCATCCCACACCCACCCAGTCTCGACCAGGAGGAACTTCACAGGGACCTACATCAATACCATAGACGTCTGAAACTAACGGAACACTTTCATAACAAACCCAGCCATAACCCCAAACCCTTCACACACCCGTCCACTTGGGAACCAACCACACAGCAATCCAGCTCTATAATCCGGAACCACCTCCACACAACAGAAAGGCCCTACGTACATATCGGCCTCCGACAGATAGACAAGACAATCTGTCGGAGGGCCGAACGTAAGGGCCTTACATCACTTAAAAACAATCCAAATATTATAATAAAACCAGCGGACAAAGGTTCCAAAATCATAATTATGGACCGACAACAATATCTTATAGAGGCTAACCGGCAACTTTTCAACAAGACACACTACCGACCCATAGAAACCAGCATTCAGACGCAAACACAGCATAAATCCGTGAGATCATCCAGTCCCTTTATCAAAAAAAATGCATCACTGCAAAACAAAAAAACTACCTATTTGGCCCGGACAATCCACGACCACGACAGTTCTATCTACTACCCAAAATTCACAAAGACCCACAAAGCTGGACCATTCCCTGTGAGGTTCCTCCTGGTCGACCAATAGTCTCCGATTGCAATAGCGCCACATACAGGATCACAGAATACATAGAACACTTTCTCGGACCCCTATCCACAAAACACCCCAGTTATATAAAAGACACTTATCACTTCCTAGACACTATCCGGCCCATGGCTGTCCCATCCAATTCATACTTATTCACCATCGATATAGACAGTCTTTACACTAACATCAATACAACAGCAGGCATTAAAGCAGTCACCTCCACCCTCCATAAATATCGGGACATTAACAGACCGGATCCAGAACTCATCCAACTTCTTACCATCTGTTTAAACAATAATGATTTTGTTTTAACAACCAAAACTACCTTCAGGTACATGGGACAGCCATGGGTCAGAGGTTCGCCCCCTCCTATGCCAACATTTACATGAGTGAGTGGGAGCGAGAGGCACTGGCCAAGTGCATACACAAACCATTCATTTACCTCCGCTTCTTAGATGACATCTTTGGTATCTGGACTCACCATATAAATGACTTTCACTCCTTCATCCACACACTCAACAATCACCATCCCACAATAAAAGTTAAACACACTATACATCAGACACACGTCAATTTTCTAGACACAACAATTTTTTTGCAGCCTTCCACCCCATCCCACCATAAGCTACTCACCAAAGTCTACTTCAAGGTCACCGACACACATGCACTACTCCATAAAAGCAGCTATCATCCCAAACACACCTTCCAGGGCATCATCAAATCACAAATAATCCGGTTCCATCGTATATCATCCAAACAGTCAGACTTCAACCAGGCACTATCCTTTTATTTCAAGCACTCCGCACCAGAGGCTACTCCAAGCGATTTTTACGTTATATCAAAAACCAAACCTTGGCCGCCCTCGCTCCCACTCACTCCCTCACCGCACGAGCTCCAGCCCAGGTCTCACTCCACACACAGGAACAGGGCCTGGTCCCTAACCCCAACCTCTACCCTAACCAGGGTCTATATCCCACCCCCAACCCTAACCCTGACCCCAATCCTAACCCCTCCCCTAACCCTAACCCTAACCCCAACCCCTCCCCTCATCCTAACCTAACCTCTCTCCTCATCCTACCCTAACCCCAACCTCTCTCCTCATCCTAACCCTAACCCCAACCTCTCTCCTCATCCTAACCCTAACCCCAACCTCTCTCCTCATCCTAACCCCACCTCTCTCCTCATCCTAACCCCAACCTCTCTCCTCATCCTAACCCTAACCCCAACCTCTCTCCTCATCCTAACCCTAACCCCAACCTCTCTCCTCATCCTAACCCTAACCCCAACCTCTCTCCGTACCCTTCCCCTAACCTCTCCCCCAACCCTAACCTCCCCAACCCTAACCCTAACCCTAACCCCTCTATCCCCTACCCTAAACAGGGTTTGTACCCCCAACCCCCACCTGTACCCCCTTTCCCATGGGACCAGACCCTGTTCCAACCAACACCACCATTACACACATTATTCCATTTTATCTCCACCTTCTCACACAAAACTACAGGACTACACCACATCATTAAGCAGAAATTTACCCATCTACAAGTCCAGCACCCAGCATTCCATAACTCCAAAACCATTTCAGCATACCGTAGAAATAGGAACCTACAGGACATTTTAGTACATTCCAAATACACAGATCATCGACCACCGGTACACACAGAACATAGCACCCATTACAGACCTAGAAAATTCATTACAAATACTCACAGTGGAGCTTCGCATCCGGTCCTGGGTTCATTTTCACTCAGCACAATGAACACAGTATACATAATCACATGCACCAGTTGTAACAAACACTACATAGGAGAAACTAAACATCACATACACACCCGTCTCAAACAGCACATATATAACATCAGGCAAGGAAAACTCAGCAACCCTCCTGGTTCAACACTTTCAACAGCACCCACTCAATAACCTTATCATATCAGCATTGGAGGCCAATGACCGCTGGACCACCGGGCAGAGGAAGAGAGCCGAAAAAAATCTGGATTTTTAAGCTTGATACCAAGGCCCCCAGGGGCCTGAATGAAAAGGAAAATTTTTAGTCCTTGGTTCTGGGACGGAGCGGTCCGGGATTTGAACCCGGGCCCGCAGACTCGGGAGCGTGGGGCTTGCCACTGGGCCACGGGGGGACACATTCACTTTGCCGGAATTAAATAAATAAATAACACAAAAGAAAGGGGGGGGAAAAAAAGAAAAAAACAACAAACCCCCCCCCCCCCCCCCCCCCCCGTGGGATTGGCCCCCTTACTTTTATCCACCATTTTAGATCCTCTTCTTGTCCACCATTTTGTGTTTATTTATTCATGCCACACAAGGACCATCTATGTATTTATTTATTTATTTATCTATTATTTATATATTTATTAAAACCTATTTATTATATTGTTTTATGATTGCGGATCTTTTGCATGTCTTATTATTTAATTTTTTATCTCTTTGTGTGTCAACAAATTTTATAAACTAGCATGCCACCATTGAATTTTAAAACAAGCACTTATGATTTTACTGCATGAATTGTACTTGGTCCTGGCAGACAACTTATTTAATATATTTATGTTTCTATATATTTATGTCTTAAACTCTATCCAAATGGTTGGGGCCCTTGGCTCCGCGCTCCCGATGCTCCTTGCCCGGGATGATCGGCTCTCTTCCTTTGCCCGGGTTTCGAACCCGGATCCTCCGGGATGGGGAACAGGAGCAGTTCCATCTCGCCAAACCTCTGCCTGGCTACAACAGTCAGTGAGGCACCCCTGGGCCCAATCTCCAAAATATATATATTTTTGTTTTTTTCTCTCTCTAATTCAAATAAATAACATATACCTGTCTCTATAAAATATACTACAGTGGATCAACAGGCCAGTGCACTCTAGCATATCCCTGATCCCTAACCCTAACCCAACCCCAACCCTAACCTTGCCCGTGCCGTTGATCCACTGAAAACCTCCCAAAAATAATTTCCAATTACCAAAGGAATATGGGCCCAGGGGATCTTAAGCCCCCACCCTCCCAGGCGGGTCCACTTTTTATCACACCACCCATCAATATAGGGGATCCGCACACAGAGAGCGGGCCAGCTGGGGACTTGAACCCGGACCTCCCGATTGAGAGCGCTGATTGTTACTCACTGAGCCATTGCTTCTTTCTGATATAACACAGGAAACCCACACATAGGTACAACACATCTCCAATCTCCAGCAGCCAACACCCGTTTCTGACCAATCATGATCCTACAGCAGATTCCCTCCAAAACTCAACACACCCACCCAATCATGACACTCCACATCTCCACCACATCACACTGATTGGCTGGCTTTGAACCTTGGAGGAAGGACCTCCCCTTCCTCCAACATTCAAAAACCAGCAGAGCTGTGTACTGGAGCTACTCCTCTGAAGAAGCAATATTCTTGCGAAACGTCAGGAGAATTTCGAAAAACCCACTCAACGGTAACGTAACCTTTTACTCTTTTTTAGTCTTTTACTTGTTTTACCATCCTTTTTTAACACCTTTTGAATAAAGATAAGTGCTTTTAATCATCTTTTGTGGATTGGCTCTACCTGAGAAAAGGACAATACCCCCTCCTCTCCCTACTTTTTTAAACAACTGGGAAGAAGTGGAACCTCATCCCCTCTTTTTAACAGGGAGGGTGCCCATTTTAGCAGGTGGGAAACGTTGTTTTTAAGTGGACTGGCTTTTAACGGGGAAAAGCAGAACAACACTGCTCCTTCAGTTTCATCCCCCCTAGACTCCACGCAGGATCTGGTACCAACAACAGCAGGAAATATCCAAACAACCGACCTGCAGAAACACCGCTCACCACCTCTAAGAACCTCCACCTGTTACAGTGACACCCACCCCAGAAGGTAAGAACCCAACCACACGATGATTAACATGGCACCCCACAGAGAAAAGGCCTTACCTTTGAGTGGCAGATTGCCCAGTACACAGCCTGTACACAGACAGAAACACACACACACACACACCACATCCAGAGCACTCATGTCCGCTAGCACTCAACCAACCCTTTATTCAAACATAATAGGAAACACACCTCTGACCATAAGTCAACCACCGGACACAGAAACCAGGAACATGAGCAAACAGTATTTCAAATTAATACAAGGATTACACCACAAACACATTATCAACCACGCCATATCTTCTGGCACGTTCCCGCCTGGGATGGTTAGGCAGGTCAACCGCCTCACTGTCTTCATCAAACCGGCCGGACCTACAGAAAGCACAAGGAAGAAGGTTCAGGACAACACCACACAATGATGCTAAATAACATGCATATATTACAACAACATTATGAGGACATTATACTCACACTCAACAGTCTCCCTTTCAACGACACAGCCTTACAGATAGCTACAGGATGGGCCAGAAAGAGGTATGGGACACGATTACGCTCAGAAACATTACAAACAATTGAACACATCATATACAGACACCAATACATCAACACCTCCACCACCACCACCTCCAAAACCACACCCATACCTACCAAACTACCACCACCATCCAAGACCAGGCAGAGGTTGGGCAACTCCCTCTCCCCCATCCCGGAATTATCCAATGAGGATGAGTTCCCTCCCTTACCAGCACCACACAGATCAACCGTCCTGTCACTAGGTCCACGAACCACACTAGCAGAGCACATCAGAAACTACAACGGACAACACCAGACCAAGAGCCCCCCCCCCGCCTGTTCCAACACAACCACCAACACCTAGTCCAACTCCATTCACCACACAAACATACACACATCCCATCTATAGCACTGACAAACCACAAAAAGCCCCCAGACCTCAGACTCGAACCGGACCCATTATTCCCCGACTTCAACCTTCCTCCTTACCACAACTCTCCATACTAGCACAGGGATCCCTCTCGAACCTCCACCCAACTTCATCCACATACAAGGAATCTAAGGAGACTCCCCCAGGACCACAGACCTCAACTCCCCAAACCCCAGGACGAAAACAATAAAGACAGACCAGCCAGACCTCTCCCCAATCCCCCCGACCAGGACTAGAACCACCAAAACCCGTTCACCGCTCCTTCCGACCCCACCATTATTCAGGACACCACAGAAGCCGAAAATTACAACCCAGGCCCAGGTTCACCAACCCCCCGGTCAACAGGATAACACCTCAGACTTACAATCCATTTCACTCACCACACACAGCAACTCCAACGTCTCAATCATCATTACTGACACCATTTCACCCTTCTGCTCCACTCCTGCAGGTGGCGCTGACTCCGGAGCTGGCATGACCCTGCAGCAAGGCCCGGTTACACCATAAAGAGGAGGGCAACATCATGATGAAAGGGCCAATCAAAGCTAAAACAGAAAGCATGAAACCCCATTCTGAACCCTTACCTCATTACAACGCAGAGGGCTCTGCACCGGGCCGTGCCGGACCGGACTCCAGCCCACCTGCAGGGACACAACACAACACCTCCGAACTGCCACTGGACTCTCCACCCCGCCAACGCACCCCTCACACCCACTCTCCCAGGTAAATTCAAACCGACATACCACCTCAGCAGACCCAGCCGGAAACTACAGGACTGGACCTTCAGGGGCCGGAAGCCGGTCCTGGTCCTGGGGGACTCTAACATTAATCGCATCCCACCACACCACAACCCACAAATACAATTAGACAGTTACCCTGGAGCTAACCTTTACCATTTTCTGAAAATATGTGAAAAGACAGCCCCACACCCAACAACGAAAATAGTCATTTTTTCCATAGGCATCAACAACCGGGACCAGGATGCGAAGCTCACCTCCTGCAAACAGTTACGAGCACTCTATAAACAAGCAACGGTCACATTCCCAAATGCAGACATATATTTTCCCATCATGAACCATTCACCCCACCTCACGCCCACACAACAGAACAACCTCAAAATAATCAACAACACCATAGCCACATACTTACCATTTCTGACAGAGATCCCACATGATACATTCACTACAGAGCACGACAATATCCACTGGAAAGCAGACACAGCCAAAAACATCTTGAGAACTGGTGTCAGCAACTAAATTTATAATACACAATAAACCGATACAGGACTCACACACAACAGACACAGACCTGGGTTGGAGCTCTACATCCAACACCTTAAACCTCTCCAAACTATTCACACCAACACCAGCACAACAAACATTATTGGAAAAAGGACTGACTTTCATCCCACACCCACCCAGTCTCGACCAGGAGGAACTTCACAGGGACCTACATCAATACCATAGACGTCTGAAACTAACGGAACACTTTCATAACAAACCCAGCCATAACCCCAAACCCTTCACACACCCGTCCACTTGGGAACCAACCACACAGCAATCCAGCTCTATAATCCGGAACCACCTCCACAACAACAGAAAGGCCCTACGTACATATCGGCCTCCGACAGATAGACAAGACAATCTGTCGGAGGCCGAACGTAAGGGCCTTACATCACTTAAAAACAATCCAAATATTATAATAAAACCAGCGGACAAAGGTTCCAAAATCATAATTATGGACCGACAACAATATCTTATAGAGGCTAACCGGCAACTTTTCAACAAGACACACTACCGACCCATAGAAACCAGCATTCAGACGCAAACACAGCATAAAATCCGTGAGATCATCCAGTCCCTTTATCAAAAAAAATGCATCACTGCAAAACAAAAAAACTACCTATTTGGCCCGGACAATCCACGACCACGACAGTTCTATCTACTACCCAAAATTCACAAAGACCCACAAAGCTGGACCATTCCCTGTGAGGTTCCTCCTGGTCGACCAATAGTCTCCGATTGCAATAGCGCCACATACAGGATCACAGAATACATAGAACACTTTCTCGGACCCCTATCCACAAAACACCCCAGTTATATAAAAGACACTTATCACTTCCTAGACACTATCCGGCCCATGGCTGTCCCATCCAATTCATACTTATTCACCATCGATATAGACAGTCTTTACACTAACATCAATACAACAGCAGGCATTAAAGCAGGTCACCTCCACCCTCCATAAATATCTGGACATTAACAGACCGGATCCAGAACTCATCCAACTTCTTACCATCTGTTTAAACAATAATGATTTTGTTTTTAACAACCAAAACTACCTTCAGGTACATGGGACAGCCATGGGTCAGAGGTTCGCCCCCTCCTATGCCAACATTTACATGAGTGAGTGGGAGCGAGAGGCACTGGCCAAGTGCATACACAAACCATTCATTTACCTCCGCTTCTTAGATGACATCTTTGGTATCTGGACTCACCATATAAATGACTTTCACTCCTTCATCCACACACTCAACAATCACCATCCCACAATAAAAGTTAAACACACTATACATCAGACACACGTCAATTTTCTAGACACAACAATTTTTTTGCAGCCTTCCACCCCATCCCACCATAAGCTACTCACCAAAGTCTACTTCAAGGTCACCGACACACATGCACTACTCCATAAAAGCAGCTATCATCCCAAACACACCTTCCAGGGCATCATCAAATCACAAATAATCCGGTTCCATCGTATATCATCCAAACAGTCAGACTTCAACCAGGCACTATCCCTTTTATTTCAAGCACTCCGCACCAGAGGCTACTCCAAGCGATTTTTACGTTATATCAAAAACCAAACCTTGGCCGCCCTCGCTCCCACTCACTCCCTCACCGCACGAGCTCCAGCCCAGGTCTCACTCCACACACAGGAACAGGGCCTGGTCCCTAACCCCAACCTCTACCCTAACCAGGGTCTATATCCCACCCCCAACCCTAACCCTGACCCCAATCCTAACCCCTCCCCTAACCCTAACCCTAACCCCAACCCCTCCCCTCATCCTAACCCTAACTCTCTCCTCATCCTAACCCTAACCCCAACCTCTCTCCTCATCCTAACCCTAACCCCAACCTCTCTCCTCATCCTAACCCTAACCCACCTCTCCTCATCCTACCCAACCTCTCTCCTCATCCTAACCCCAACCTCTCTCCTCATCCTAACCCCAACCTCTCTCCTCATCCTACCCTAACCCCAACCTCTCTCCCTCATCCTAAACCCTAACCCCAACCTCTCTCCGTACCCTTCCCCTAACCTCTCCCCCAACCCTAACCTCCCAAACCCTAACCCTAACCCTAACCCCTCTATCCCTACCCTAAACAGGGTTTGTACCCCAACCCCCACCTGTACCCCTTTCCCATGGGACCAGACCCTGTTCCAAACCAACACCACCATTACACACATTATTCCATTTATCTCCACCTTCTCAACACAAAACTACAGGACTACACCACATCATTAAGCAGAAATTTACCCATCTACAAGTCCAGCACCCAGCATTCCATAACTCCAAAACCATTTCAGCATACCGTAGAAATATGAACCTACAGGACATTTTAGTACATTCCAAATACACAGATCATCGACCACCGGTACACACAGAACATAGCACCCATTACAGACCTAGAAAATTCATTACAAATACTCACAGTGGAGCTTCGCATCCGGTCCTGGGTTCATTTTCACTCAGCACAATGAACACAGTATACATAATCACATGCACCAGTTGTAACAAACACTACATAGGAGAAACTAAACATCACATACACACCCGTCTCAAACAGCACATATATAACATCAGGCAAGGAAAACTCAGCACCCTCCTGGTTCAACACTTTCAACAGCACCCACTCAATAACCTTATCATATCAGCATTGGAGGCCAATGACCGCTGGACCACCGGGCAGAGGAAGAGAGCCGAAAAAATCTGGATTTTTAAGCTTGATACCAAGGCCCCCAGGGGCCTGAATGAAAAGGAAAATTTTTAGTCCTTGGTTCTGGGACGGAGCGGTCCGGGATTTGAACCCGGGCCCCGCAGACCGGGAGCGTGGGGCTTGCCACTGGGCCACGGGGGGACACATTCACTTTGCCGGAATTAAATAAATAAATAACACAAAAGAAGGGGGGGGGAAAAAAGAAAAAAACAACAAACCCCCCCCCCCCCCCCCCCCCCCCCCCCCCCCGTGGGATTGGCCCCCCTTACTTTTATCCACCATTTTAGATCCTCTTCTTGTCCACCATTTTGTGTTTATTTATTCATGCCACACAAGGACCATCTATGTATTTATTTATTTATTTATCTATTATTTATATATTTATTAAAACCTATTTATTATATTGTTTTATGATTGCGGATCTTTTGCATGTCTTATTATTTAATTTTTTATCTCTTTGTGTGTCAACAAATTTTATAAACTAGCATGCCACCATTGAATTTTAAAACAAGCACTTATGATTTTACTGCATGAATTGTACTTGGTCCTGGCAGACAACTTATTTAATATATTTATGTTTCTATATATTTATGTCTTAAACTCTATCCAAATGGTTGGGGCCCTTGGCTCCGCGCTCCCGATGCTCCTTGCCCGGGATGATCGGCTCTCTTCCTTTGCCCGGGTTTCGAACCCGGATCCTCCGGGATGGGGAACAGGAGCAGTTCCATCTCGCCAAACCTCTGCCTGGCTACAACAGTCAGTGAGGCACCCCTGGGCCCAATCTCCAAAATATATATATTTTTGTTTTTTTCTCTCTCTAATTCAAATAAATAACATATACCTGTCTCTATAAAAATATACTACAGTGGATCAACAGGCCAGTGCACTCTAGCATATCCCTGATCCCTAACCCTAACCCAACCCCAACCCTAACCTTGCCCGTGCCGTTGATCCACTGAAAACCTCCCAAAAATAATTTCCAATTACCAAAGGAATATGGGCCCAGGGGATCTTAAGCCCCCACCCTCCCAGGCGGGTCCACTTTTTATCACACCACCCATCAATATAGGGGATCCGCACACAGAGAGCGGGCCAGCTGGGGACTTGAACCCGGACCTCCCGATTGAGAGCGCTGATTGTTACTCACTGAGCCATTGCTTCTTTCTGATATAACACAGGAAACCCACACATAGGTACAACACATCTCCAATCTCCAGCAGCCAACACCCCGTTTCTGACCAATCATGATCCTACAGCAGATTCCCTCCAAAACTCAACACACCCACCCAATCATGACACTCCACATCTCCACCACATCACACTGATTGGCTGGCTTTGAACCTTGGAGGAAGGACCTCCCCTTCCTCCAACATTCAAAAACCAGCAGAGCTGTGTACTGGAGCTACTCCTCTGAAGAAGCAATATTCTTGCGAAACGTCAGGAGAATTTCGAAAAACCCACTCAACGGTAACGTAACCTTTTACTCTTTTTTAGTCTTTTACTTGTTTTACCATCCTTTTTAACACCTTTTGAATAAAGATAAGTGCTTTTAATCATCTTTTGTGGATTGGCTCTACCTGAGAAAAGGACAATACCCCCTCCTCTCCCTACTTTTTTAAACAACTGGGAAGAAGTGGAACCTCATCCCCTCTTTTTAACAGGGAGGGTGCCCATTTTAGCAGGTGGGAAACGTTGTTTTTAAGTGGACTGGCTTTTAAACGGGGAAAAGCAGAACAACACTGCTCCTTCAGTTTCATCCCCCCTAGACTCCACGCAGGATCTGGTACCAACAACAGCAAGGAAATATCCAACAACCGACCTGCAGAAACACCGCTCACCACCTCTAAGAACCTCCACCTGTTACAGTGACACCCACCCCAGAAGGTAAGAACCCAACCACACGATGATTAACATGGCACCCCACAGAGAAAAGGCCTTACCTTTGAGTGGCAGATTGCCCAGTACACAGCCTGTACACAGACAGAAACACACACACACACACACCACATCCAGAGCACTCATGTCCGCTAGCACTCAACCAACCCTTTATTCAAACATAATAGGAAACACACCTCTGACCATAAGTCAACCACCGGACACAGAAACCAGGAACATGAGCAAACAGTATTTCAAATTAATACAAGGATTACACCACAAACACATTATCAACCACGCCATATCTTCTGGCACGTTCCCGCCTGGGATGGTTAGGCAGGTCAACCGCCTCACTGTCTTCATCAAACCGGCCGGACCTACAGAAAGCACAAGGAAGAAGGTTCAGGACAACACCACACAATGGATGCTAAATAACATGCATATATTACAACAACATTATGAGGACATTATACTCACACTCAACAGTCTCCCTTTCAACGACACAGCCTTACAGATAGCTACAGGATGGGCCAGAAAGAGGTATGGGACACGATTACGCTCAGAAACATTACAAACAATTGAACACATCATATACAGACACCAATACATCAACACCTCCACCACCACCACCTCCAAAACCACACCCATACCTACCAAACTACCACCACCATCCAAGACCAGGCAGAGGTTGGGCAACTCCCTCTCCCCCATCCCGGAATTATCCAATGAGGATGAGTTCCCTCCCTTACCAGCACCACACAGATCAACCGTCCTGTCACTAGGTCCACGAACCACACTAGCAGAGCACATCAGAAACTACAACGGACAACACCAGACCAAGAGCCCCCCCCCGCCTGTTCCAACACAACCACCAACACCTAGTCCAACTCCATTCACCACACAAACATACACACATCCCATCTATAGCACTGACAAACCACAAAAAGCCCCCAGACCTCAGACTCGAACCGGACCCATTATTCCCCGACTTCAACCTTCCTCCTTACCACAACTCTCCATACTAGCACAGGGATCCCTCTCGAACCTCCACCCAACTTCATCCACATACAAGGAATCTAAGGAGACTCCCCCAGGACCACAGACCTCAACTCCCCAAACCCCCAGGACGAAAACAATAAAGACAGACCAGCCAGACCTCTCCCCAATCCCCCCGACCAGGACTAGAACCACCAAAACCCGTTCACCGCTCCTTCCGACCCCACCATTATTCAGGACACCACAGAAGCCGAAAATTACAACCCAGGCCCAGGTTCACCAACCCCCCGGTCAACAGGATAACACCTCAGACTTACAATCCATTTCACTCACCACACACAGCAACTCCAACGTCTCAATCATCATTACTGACACCATTTCACCCTTCTGCTCCACTCCTGCAGGTGGCGCTGACTCCGGAGCTGGCATGACCCTGCAGCAAGCCCGGTTACACCATAAAGAGGAGGGCAACATCATGATGAAAGGGCCAATCAAAGCTAAAACAGAAAGCATGAAACCCCATTCTGAACCCTTACCTCATTACAACGCAGAGGGCTCTGCACCGGGCCGTGCCGGACCGGACTCCAGCCCACCTGCAGGGACACAACACAACACCTCCGAACTGCCACTGGACTCTCCACCCCGCCAACGCACCCTCACACCCACTCTCCCAGGTAAATTCAAACCGACATACCACCTCAGCAGACCCAGCCGGAAACTACAGGACTGGACCTTCAGGGGCCGGAAGCCGGTCCTGGTCCTGGGGGACTCTAACATTAATCGCATCCCACCACACCACAACCCACAAATACAATTAGACAGTTACCCTGGAGCTAACCTTTACCATTTTCTGAAAATATGTGAAAAGACAGCCCCACACCCAACAACGAAAATAGTCATTTTTTCCATAGGCATCAACAACCGGGACCAGGATGCGAAGCTCACCTCCTGCAAACAGTTACGAGCACTCTATAAACAAGCAACGGTCACATTCCCAAATGCAGACATATATTTTCCCATCATGAACCATTCACCCCACCTCACGCCCACACAACAGAACAACCTCAAAATAATCAACAACACCATAGCCACATACTTACCATTTCTGACAGAGATCCCACATGATACATTCACTACAGAGCACGACAATATCCACTGGAAAGCAGACACAGCCAAAAACATCTTTGAGAACTGGTGTCAGCAACTAAATTTATAATACACAATAAACCGATACAGGACTCACACACAACAGACACAGACCTGGGTTGGAGCTCTACATCCAACACCTTAAACCTCTCCAAACTATTCACACCAACACCAGCACAACAAACATTATTGGAAAAAGGACTGACTTTCATCCCACACCCACCCAGTCTCGACCAGGAGGAACTTCACAGGGACCTACATCAATACCATAGACGTCTGAAACTAACGGAACACTTTCATAACAAACCCAGCCATAACCCCAAACCCTTCACACACCCGTCCACTTGGGAACCAACCACACAGCAATCCAGCTCTATAATCCGGAACCACCTCCACAACAACAGAAAGGCCCTACGTACATATCGGCCTCCGACAGATAGACAAGACAATCTGTCGGAGGCCGAACGTAAGGGCCTTACATCACTTAAAAACAATCCAAATATTATAATAAAACCAGCGGACAAAGGTTCCAAAATCATAATTATGGACCGACAACAATATCTTATAGAGGCTAACCGGCAACTTTTCAACAAGACACACTACCGACCCATAGAAACCAGCATTCAGACGCAAACACAGCATAAAATCCGTGAGATCATCCAGTCCCTTTATCAAAAAAAATGCATCACTGCAAAACAAAAAAACTACCTATTTGGCCCGGACAATCCACGACCACGACAGTTCTATCTACTACCCAAAATTCACAAAGACCCACAAAGCTGGACCATTCCCTGTGAGGTTCCTCCTGGTCGACCAATAGTCTCCGATTGCAATAGCGCCACATACAGGATCACAGAATACATAGAACACTTTCTCGGACCCCTATCCACAAAACACCCCAGTTATATAAAAGACACTTATCACTTCCTAGACACTATCCGGCCCATGGCTGTCCCATCCAATTCATACTTATTCACCATCGATATAGACAGTCTTTACACTAACATCAATACAACAGCAGGCATTAAAGCAGTCACCTCCACCCTCCATAAATATCTGGACATTAACAGACCGGATCCAGAACTCATCCAACTTCTTACCATCTGTTTAAACAATAATGATTTTGTTTTTAACAACCAAAACTACCTTCAGGTACATGGGACAGCCATGGGTCAGAGGTTCGCCCCCTCCTATGCCAACATTTACATGAGTGAGTGGGAGCGAGAGGCACTGGCCAAGTGCATACACAAACCATTCATTTACCTCCGCTTCTTAGATGACATCTTTGGTATCTGGACTCACCATATAAATGACTTTCACTCCTTCATCCACACACTCAACAATCACCATCCCACAATAAAAGTTAAACACACTATACATCAGACACACGTCAATTTTCTAGACACAACAATTTTTTTGCAGCCTTCCACCCCATCCCACCATAAGCTACTCACCAAAGTCTACTTCAAGGTCACCGACACACATGCACTACTCCATAAAAGCAGCTATCATCCCAAACACACCTTCCAGGGCATCATCAAATCACAAATAATCCGGTTCCATCGTATATCATCCAAACAGTCAGACTTCAACCAGGCACTATCCCTTTTATTTCAAGCACTCCGCACCAGAGGCTACTCCAAGCGATTTTTACGTTATATCAAAAACCAAACCTTGGCCGCCCTCGCTCCCACTCACTCCCTCACCGCACGAGCTCCAGCCCAGGTCTCACTCCACACACAGGAACAGGGCCTGGTCCCTAACCCCAACCTCTACCCTAACCAGGGTCTATATCCCACCCCCAACCCTAACCCTGACCCCAATCCTAACCCCTCCCCTAACCCTAACCCTAACCCCAACCCCTCCCCTCATCCTAACCCTAACCTCTCTCCTCATCCTAACCCTAACCCCAACCTCTCTCCTCATCCTAACCCTAACCCCAACCTCTCTCCTCATCCTAACCCTAACCCCAACCTCTCTCCTCATCCTAACCCCAACCTCTCTCCTCATCCTAACCCCAACCTCTCTCCTCATCCTAACCCTAACCCCAACCTCTCTCCTCATCCTAACCCTAACCCCAACCTCTCTCCTCATCCTAACCCTAACCCCAACCTCTCTCCGTACCCTTCCCCTAACCTCTCCCCCAACCCTAACCTCCCCAACCCTAACCCTAACCCTAACCCCTCTATCCCCTACCCTAAACAGGGTTTGTACCCCAACCCCCACCTGTACCCCTTTCCCATGGGACCAGACCCTGTTCCAACCAACACCACCATTACACACATTATTCCATTTATCTCCACCTTCTCACACAAAACTACAGGACTACACCACATCATTAAGCAGAAATTTACCCATCTACAAGTCCAGCACCCAGCATTCCATAACTCCAAAACCATTTCAGCATACCGTAGAAATAGGAACCTACAGGACATTTTAGTACATTCCAAATACACAGATCATCGACCACCGGTACACACAGAACATAGCACCCATTACAGACCTAGAAAATTCATTACAAATACTCACAGTGGAGCTTCGCATCCGGTCCTGGGTTCATTTTCACTCAGCACAATGAACACAGTATACATAATCACATGCACCAGTTGTAACAAACACTACATAGGAGAAACTAAACATCACATACACACCCGTCTCAAACAGCACATATATAACATCAGGCAAGGAAAACTCAGCACCCTCCTGGTTCAACACTTTCAACAGCACCCACTCAATAACCTTATCATATCAGCATTGGAGGCCAATGACCGCTGGACCACCGGGCAGAGGAAGAGAGCCGAAAAAATCTGGATTTTTAAGCTTGATACCAAGGCCCCCAGGGGCCTGAATGAAAAGGAAAATTTTTAGTCCTTGGTTCTGGGACGGAGCGGTCCGGGATTTGAACCCGGGCCCCGCAGACTCGGGAGCGTGGGGCTTGCCACTGGGCCACGGGGGGACACATTCACTTTGCCGGAATTAAATAAATAAATAACACAAAAGAAAGGGGGGGGAAAAAAAGAAAAAAACAACAAACCCCCCCCCCCCCCCCCCCCCCCCCCCCCGTGGGATTGGCCCCCCTTACTTTTATCCACCATTTTAGATCCTCTTCTTGTCCACCATTTTGTGTTTATTTATTCATGCCACACAAGGACCATCTATGTATTTATTTATTTATTTATCTATTATTTATATATTTATTAAAACCTATTTATTATATTGTTTTATGATTGCGGATCTTTTGCATGTCTTATTATTTAATTTTTTATCTCTTTGTGTGTCAAACAAATTTTATAAACTAGCATGCCACCATTGAATTTTAAAACAAGCACTTATGATTTTACTGCATGAATTGTACTTGGTCCTGGCAGACAACTTATTTAATATATTTATGTTTCTATATATTTATGTCTTAAACTCTATCCAAATGGTTGGGGCCCTTGGCTCCGCGCTCCCGATGCTCCTTGCCCGGGATGATCGGCTCTCTTCCTTTGCCCGGGTTTCGAACCCGGATCCTCCGGGATGGGGAACAGGAGCAGTTCCATCTCGCCAAACCTCTGCCTGGCTACAACAGTCAGTGAGGCACCCCTGGGCCCAATCTCCAAAATATATATATTTTTGTTTTTTTCTCTCTCTAATTCAAATAAATAACATATACCTGTCTCTATAAAATATACTACAGTGGATCAACAGGCCAGTGCACTCTAGCATATCCCTGATCCCTAACCCTAACCCAACCCCAACCCTAACCTTGCCCGTGCCGTTGATCCACTGAAAACCTCCCAAAAATAATTTCCAATTACCAAAGGAATATGGGCCCAGGGGATCTTAAGCCCCCACCCTCCCAGGCGGGTCCACTTTTTATCACACCACCCATCAATATAGGGGATCCGCACACAGAGAGCGGGCCAGCTGGGGACTTGAACCCGGACCTCCCGATTGAGAGCGCTGATTGTTACTCACTGAGCCATTGCTTCTTTCTGATATAACACAGGAAACCCACACATAGGTACAACACATCTCCAATCTCCAGCAGCCAACACCCCGTTTCTGACCAATCATGATCCTACAGCAGATTCCCTCCAAAACTCAACACACCCACCCAATCATGACACTCCACATCTCCACCACATCACACTGATTGGCTGGCTTTGAACCTTGGAGGAAGGACCTCCCCTTCCTCCAACATTCAAAAACCAGCAGAGCTGTGTACTGGAGCTACTCCTCTGAAGAAGCAATATTTCTTGCGAAACGTCAGGAGAATTTCGAAAAACCCACTCAACGGTAACGTAACCTTTTACTCTTTTTTAGTCTTTTACTTGTTTTACCATCCTTTTTTAACACCTTTTGAATAAAGATAAGTGCTTTTAATCATCTTTTGTGGATTGGCTCTACCTGAGAAAAGGACAATACCCCCTCCTCTCCCTACTTTTTTAAACAACTGGGAAGAAGTGGAACCTCATCCCCTCTTTTTAACAGGGGAGGGTGCCCATTTTAGCAGGTGGGAAACGTTGTTTTTAAGTGGACTGGCTTTTAACGGGGAAAAGCAGAACAACACTGCTCCTTCAGTTTCATCCCCCCTAGACTCCACGCAGGATCTGGTACCAACAACAGCAAGGAAATATCCAACAACCGACCTGCAGAAACACCGCTCACCACCTCTAAGAACCTCCACCTGTTACAGTGACACCCACCCCAGAAGGTAAGAACCCAACCACACGATGATTAACATGGCACCCCACAGAGAAAAGGCCTTACCTTTGAGTGGCAGATTGCCCAGTACACAGCCTGTACACAGACAGAAACACACACACACACACACCACATCCAGAGCACTCATGTCCGCTAGCACTCAACCAACCCTTTATTCAAACATAATAGGAAACACACCTCTGACCATAAGTCAACCACCGGACACAGAAACCAGGAACATGAGCAAACAGTATTTCAAATTAATACAAGGATTACACCACAAACACATTATCAACCACGCCATATCTTCTGGCACGTTCCCGCCTGGGATGGTTAGGCAGGTCAACCGCCTCACTGTCTTCATCAAACCGGCCGGACCTACAGAAAGCACAAGGAAGAAGGTTCAGGACAACACCACACAATGGATGCTAAATAACATGCATATATTACAACAACATTATGAGGACATTATACTCACACTCAACAGTCTCCCTTTCAACGACACAGCCTTACAGATAGCTACAGGATGGGCCAGAAAGAGGTATGGGACACGATTACGCTCAGAAACATTACAAACAATTGAACACATCATATACAGACACCAATACATCAACACCTCCACCACCACCACCTCCAAAACCACACCCATACCTACCAAACTACCACCACCATCCAAGACCAGGCAGAGGTTGGGCAACTCCCTCTCCCCCATCCCGGAATTATCCAATGAGGATGAGTTCCCTCCCTTACCAGCACCACACAGATCAACCGTCCTGTCACTAGGTCCACGAACCACACTAGCAGAGCACATCAGAAACTACAACGGACAACACCAGACCAAGAGCCCCCCCCCGCCTGTTCCAACACAACCACCAACACCTAGTCCAACTCCATTCACCACACAAACATACACACATCCCATCTATAGCACTGACAAACCACAAAAAGCCCCCAGACCTCAGACTCGAACCGGACCCATTATTCCCCGACTTCAACCTTCCTCCTTACCACAACTCTCCATACTAGCACAGGGATCCCTCTCGAACCTCCACCCAACTTCATCCACATACAAGGAATCTAAGGAGACTCCCCCAGGACCACAGACCTCAACTCCCCAAACCCCCAGGACGAAAACAATAAAGACAGACCAGCCAGACCTCTCCCCAATCCCCCCGACCAGGACTAGAACCACCAAAACCCGTTCACCGCTCCTTCCGACCCCACCATTATTCAGGACACCACAGAAGCCGAAAATTACAACCCAGGCCCAGGTTCACCAACCCCCCGGTCAACAGGATAACACCTCAGACTTACAATCCATTTCACTCACCACACACAGCAACTCCAACGTCTCAATCATCATTACTGACACCATTTCACCCTTCTGCTCCACTCCTGCAGGTGGCGCTGACTCCGGAGCTGGCATGACCCTGCAGCAAGCCCGGTTACACCATAAAGAGGAGGGCAACATCATGATGAAAGGGCCAATCAAAGCTAAAACAGAAAGCATGAAACCCCATTCTGAACCCTTACCTCATTACAACGCAGAGGGCTCTGCACCGGGCCGTGCCGGACCGGACTCCAGCCCACCTGCAGGGACACAACACAACACCTCCGAACTGCCACTGGACTCTCCACCCCGCCAACGCACCCTCACACCCACTCTCCCAGGTAAATTCAAACCGACATACCACCTCAGCAGACCCAGCCGGAAACTACAGGACTGGACCTTCAGGGGCCGGAAGCCGGTCCTGGTCCTGGGGGACTCTAACATTAATCGCATCCCACCACACCACAACCCACAAATACAATTAGACAGTTACCCTGGAGCTAACCTTTACCATTTTCTGAAAATATGTGAAAAGACAGCCCCACACCCAACAACGAAAATAGTCATTTTTTCCATAGGCATCAACAACCGGGACCAGGATGCGAAGCTCACCTCCTGCAAACAGTTACGAGCACTCTATAAACAAGCAACGGTCACATTCCCAAATGCAGACATATATTTTCCCATCATGAACCATTCACCCCACCTCACGCCCACACAACAGAACAACCTCAAAATAATCAACAACACCATAGCCACATACTTACCATTTCTGACAGAGATCCCACATGATACATTCACTACAGAGCACGACAATATCCACTGGAAAGCAGACACAGCCAAAAACATCTTGAGAACTGGTGTCAGCAACTAAATTTATAATACACAATAAACCGATACAGGACTCACACACAACAGACACAGACCTGGGTTGGAGCTCTACATCCAACACCTTAAACCTCTCCAAACTATTCACACCAACACCAGCACAACAAACATTATTGGAAAAAGGACTGACTTTCATCCACACCCACCCAGTCCTCGACCAGGAGGAACTTCACAGGGACCTACATCAATACCATAGACGTCTGAAACTAACGGAACACTTTCATAACAAACCCAGCCATAACCCCAAACCCTTCACACACCCGTCCACTTGGGAACCAACCACACAGCAATCCAGCTCTATAATCCGGAACCACCTCCACAACAACAGAAAGGCCCTACGTACATATCGGCCTCCGACAGATAGACAAGACAATCTGTCGGAGGCCGAACGTAAGGGCCTTACATCACTTAAAAACAATCCAAATATTATAATAAAACCAGCGGACAAAGGTTCCAAATCATAATTATGGACCGACAACAATATCTTATAGAGGCTAACCGGCAACTTTTCAACAAGACACACTACCGACCCATAGAAACCAGCATTCAGACGCAAACACAGCATAAAATCCGTGAGATCATCCAGTCCCTTTATCAAAAAAAATGCATCACTGCAAAACAAAAAAACTACCTATTTGGCCCGGACAATCCACGACCACGACAGTTCTATCTACTACCCAAAATTCACAAAGACCCACAAAGCTGGACCATTCCCTGTGAGGTTCCTCCTGGTCGACCAATAGTCTCCGATTGCAATAGCGCCACATACAGGATCACAGAATACATAGAACACTTTCTCGGACCCCTATCCACAAAACACCCCAGTTATATAAAAGACACTTATCACTTCCTAGACACTATCCGGCCCATGGCTGTCCCATCCAATTCATACTTATTCACCATCGATATAGACAGTCTTTACACTAACATCAATACAACAGCAGGCATTAAAGCAGTCACCTCCACCCTCCATAAATATCTGGACATTAACAGACCGGATCCAGAACTCATCCAACTTCTTACCATCTGTTTAAACAATAATGATTTTGTTTTTAACAACCAAAACTACCTTCAGGTACATGGGACAGCCATGGGTCAGAGGTTCGCCCCCTCCTATGCCAACATTTACATGAGTGAGTGGGAGCGAGAGGCACTGGCCAAGTGCATACACAAACCATTCATTTACCTCCGCTTCTTAGATGACATCTTTGGTATCTGGACTCACCATATAAATGACTTTCACTCCTTCATCCACACACTCAACAATCACCATCCCACAATAAAAGTTAAACACACTATACATCAGACACACGTCAATTTCTAGACACAACAATTTTTTTGCAGCCTTCCACCCCATCCCACCATAAGCTACTCACCAAAGTCTACTTCAAGGTCACCGACACACATGCACTACTCCATAAAAGCAGCTATCATCCCAAACACACCTCCAGGGCATCATCAAATCAACAAATAATCCGGTTCCATCGTATATCATCCAAACAGTCAGACTTCAACCAGGCACTATCCCTTTTATTTCAAGCACTCCGCACCAGAGGCTACTCCAAGCGATTTTTACGTTATATCAAAAACCAAACCTTGGCGCCCTCGCTCCCACTCACTCCCTCACCGCACGAGCTCCAGCCCAGGTCTCACTCCACACACAGGAACAGGGCTGGTCCCTACCCCAACCTCTACCCTAACCAGGGTCTTATCCCACCCCCACCCCTAACCCTGACCCCAATCCTAACCCCTCCCCTAACCCTACCCTAACCCCAACCCCTCCCCTCATCCTACCCTAACCTCTCTCCTCATCCTAACCTCAACCCCAACCTCTCTCCTCATCCTAACCCTAACCCCAACCTCTCTCCTCATCCTAACCCTAACCCCAACCTCTCTTCCTCATCCTAACCCCAACCTCTCTCCTCATCCTAACCCCAACCTCTCTCCTCATCCTAACCCTAACCCCAACCTCTCTCTCATCCTACACTAACCCCAACCTCTCTCCTCATCCTAACCCTACCCAACCTCTCTCCGTACCCTTCCCCTAACCTCTCCCCCAACCCTAACCTCCCCAACCCTAACCCTAACCTAACCCCTCTATCCCCTACCCTAAACAGGGTTTGTACCCCAACCCCCACCTGTACCCCTTTCCCATGGGACAGACCCTGTTCCAACCAACACCCACCATTACACACATTATTCCATTTATCTCCACCTTCTCACACAAAACTACAGGACTACACCACATCATTAAGCAGAAATTTACCCATCTACAAGTCCAGCACCCAGCATTCCATAACTCCAAAACCATTTCAGCATACCGTAGAAATAGGACCTACAGGACATTTTAGTACATTCCAAATACACAGATCATCGACCACCGGTACACACAGAACATAGCACCCATTACAGACCTAGGAAAATTCATTACAAATACTCACAGGGGAAGCTTCGCATCCGGTCCTGGGTTCATTTTCACTCAGCACAATGAACACAGTATACATAATCACATGCACCAGTTTGTAACAAACACTACATAGGAGAAACTAAAACATCACATACACACCCGTCTCAAACAGCACATAATATAACATCAGGCAAGGAAAACTCAGCACCCTCCTGGTTCAACACTTTCAACAGCACCCACTCAATACCTTATCATATCAGCATTGGAGGCCAATGACCGCTGGACCACCACCTGGCAGAGGAAAGAGAGCCGAAAAATCTGGATTTTTAAGCTTGATACCAAGGCCCCCAGGGGCCTGAATGAAAAGGAAAATTTTTAGTCCTTGGTTCTGGGACGGAGCGGTCCGGGATTTGAACCCGGGCCCCGCAGACCTCGGGAGCGTGGGGCTTGCCACTGGGCCACGGGGGGAACACATTCACTTTGCCGGAATTAAATAAATAAATAACACAAAAGAAAGGGGGGGGAAAAAAAGAAAAAAACAACAAACCCCCCCCCCCCCCCCCCCCCCCCCCCCCCCCGTGGGATTGGCCCCCCTTACTTTTATCCACCATTTTAGATCCTCTTCTTGTCCACCATTTTGTGTTTATTTATTCATGCCACACAAGGACCATCTATGTATTTATTTATTTATTTATCTATTATTTATATATTTATTAAAACCTATTTATTATATTGTTTTATGATTGCGGATCTTTTGCATGTCTTATTATTTAATTTTTTATCTCTTTGTGTGTCAACAAATTTTATAAACTAGCATGCCACCATTGAATTTTAAAACAAGCACTTATGATTTTTACTGCATGAATTGTACTTGGTCCTGGCAGACAACTTATTTAATATATTTATGTTTCTATATATTTATGTCTTAAACTCTATCCAATGGTTGGGGCCCTTGGCTCCGCGCTCCCGATGCTCCTTGCCCGGGATGATCGGCTCTCTTCCTTTGCCCGGGTTTCGAACCCGGATCCTCCGGGATGGGGCACAGGAGCAGTTCCATCTCGCCAAAACCTCTGCCTGGCTACAACAGTCAGTGAGGCACCCCTGGGCCCAATCTCCAAAATATATATATTTTTGTTTTTTTCTCTCTCTAATTCAAATAAATAACATATACCTGTCTCTAAAATATACTACAGTGGGATCAACAGGCAGTGCACTCTAGCATATCCTGATCCCTAACCCTAAACCAACCCAACCCTAACCTTGCCCGTGCCGTTGATCCACTGAAAACCTCCCAAAAATAATTTCCAATTACCAAAGGAATATGGGCCCAGGGGATCGTAAGCCCCCACCCTCCCAGGCGGGTCCACTTTTTATCACACCACACCCATCAATATAGGGGATCCGCACACAGAGAGCGGGCCAGCTGGGGACTTGAACCCGGACCTCCGATTGAGTAGCGCTGATTGTTACTCACTGAGCCATTGCTTCTTTCGATATAACACAGGAAACCCACACATAGGTACAACACATCTCCAATCTCCGCAGCCAACACCCCGTTCTGACCAATCATGATCCTACAGCAGATTCCCTCCAAAACTCAACACACCCACCCAATCATAGACCTCCAGCATCTCCACCAAATCACACTGATTGGCTGGCTTTGACCTTGGAGGAAGGACCCTCCCCTTCCTCCAACATTCAAAAACAGCATAGCTGTGTACTGGAGCTACTCCTCTGAAGAAGCAATATTCTTGCGAAACGTCAGGAGATTTCGAAAAACCCACTCAACGGTAACGTAACCTTTTACTCTTTTTAGTCTTTTACTTGTTTTACCATCCTTTTTTAACACCTTTGAATAAAGATAGTGCTTTTAATCATCTTTTGTGGATGGGCTCTACCTGAGAAAAGGACAATACCCCCTCCTCTCCCTACTTTTTTTAAACAACTGGGAAGAGTGGAACCTCATCCCCTCTTTTTACAGGGAGGGTGCCCATTTTAGCAGGTGGGAAACGTTGTTTTAAGTGGACTGGCTTTTAACGGGGAAAAGCAGAACAACACTGCTCCTTCAGTTTTCATCCCCCCTAGACTCCACGCAGGATCTTGGTACCAACAACAGCAAGGAAATATCCAACAACCGACCTGGCAGAAACACCGCTCACCACCTCTAAGACCTCCACCTGTTACAGTGACACCCACCCCAGAAGGTAAGAACCCAACCACACGATGATTACATGGCACCCCACAGAGAAAAGGCCTTACCTTTGAGTGGCAGATTGCCCAGTACACAGCCTGTACACAGACAGAAACACACACACACACACACCACACATCCAGAGCACTCATGTCCGCTAGCACTCAACCAACCCTTTATTCAAACATAATAGGAAACACACCTCTGACCATAGTCAACCACCGACACAGAAACCAGGAACATGAGCAAACAGTATTTCAAATTAATACAAGGATTACACCACAAACACATTATCAACCACGCCATATCTTCTGGCACGTTCCCGCCTGGGATGTTAGGCAGGTCAACCGCCTCACTGTCTTCATCAACCGGCCGGACCTACAGAAAGCACAAGGAAGAAGGTTCAGGACAACACCACACAATGGATGCTAAATAACATGCATATATTACACAACATTATGAGGACATTATACTCACACTCAAACAGTCCTCCCTTTCAACGACACAGCCTTACAGATAGCTACAGGATGGGCCAGAAAGAGGTATGGGACACGATTACGCTCAGAAACATTACAAACAATTGAACACATCATATACAGACACCAATACATCAACACCTCCACCACCACCACCTCCAAAACCACACCCATACCTACCAAACTACCACCACCATCCAAGACCAGGCAGAGGTTGGGCAACTCCTCTCCCCCATCCCGGAATTATCCAATGAGGATGAGTTTCCCTCCCTTACCAGCACCACACAGATCACCGTCCTGTCACTAGGTCCACGAACCACACTAGCAGAGCACATCAGAAACTACAACGGACAACACCAGACCAAGAGCCCCCCCCCGCCTGTTCCAACACAACCACCAACACCTAGTCCAACTCCATTCACCACACAAACATACACACATCCCATCTATAGCACTGACAAACCACAAAAAGCCCCCAGACCTCAGACTCGAACCGGACCCATTATTCCCGACTTCAACCTTCCTCCTTACCACAACTCTCCATACTAGCACAGGGATCCCTCTCGAACCTCCACCCAACTTCATCCACATACAAGGAATCTAAGGAGACTCCCCCAGGACCACAGACCTCAACTCCCCAAACCCCCAGGACGAAAACAATAAAGACAGACCAGCCAGACCTCTCCCCAATCCCCCGACCAGGACTAGAACCACCAAAACCCGTTCACCGCTCCTTCCGACCCCACCATTATTCAGGACACCACAGAAGCCGAAAATTACAACCCAGGCCCAGGTTCACCAACCCCCCGGTCAACAGGATAACACCTCAGACTTACAATCCATTTCACTCACCACACACAGCAACTCCAACGTCTCAATCATCATTACTGACACCATTTCACCCTTCTGCTCCACTCCTGCAGGTGGCGCTGACTCCGGAGCTGGCATGACCCTGCAGCAAGCCCGGTTACACCATAAAGAGGAGGGCAACATCATGATGAAAGGGCCAATCAAAGCTAAAACAGAAAGCATGAAACCCCATTCTGAACCCTTACCTCATTACAACGCAGAGGGCTCTGCACCGGGCCGTGCCGGACCGGACTCCAGCCCACCTGCAGGGACACAACACAACACCTCCGAACTGCCACTGGACTCTCCACCCCGCCAACGCACCCTCACACCCACTCTCCCAGGTAAATTCAAACCGACATACCACCTCAGCAGACCCAGCCGGAAACTACAGGACTGGACCTTCAGGGGCCGGAAGCCGGTCCTGGTCCTGGGGGACTCTAACATTAATCGCATCCCACCACACCACAACCCACAAATACAATTAGACAGTTACCCTGGAGCTAACCTTTACCATTTTCTGAAAATATGTGAAAAGACAGCCCCACACCCAACAACGAAAATAGTCATTTTTTCCATAGGCATCAACAACCGGGACCAGGATGCGAAGCTCACCTCCTGCAAACAGTTACGAGCACTCTATAAACAAGCAACGGTCACATTCCCAAATGCAGACATATATTTTCCCATCATGAACCATTCACCCCACCTCACGCCCACACAACAGAACAACCTCAAAATAATCAACAACACCATAGCCACATACTTACCATTTCTGACAGAGATCCCACATGATACATTCACTACAGAGCACGACAATATCCACTGGAAAGCAGACACAGCCAAAAACATCTTTGAGAACTGGTGTCAGCAACTAAATTTATAATACACAATAAACCGATACAGGACTCACACACAACAGACACAGACCTGGGTTGGAGCTCTACATCCAACACCTTAAACCTCTCCAAACTATTCACACCAACACCAGCACAACAAACATTATTGGAAAAAGGACTGACTTTCATCCCACACCCACCCAGTCTCGACCAGGAGGAACTTCACAGGGACCTACATCAATACCATAGACGTCTGAAACTAACGGAACACTTTCATAACAAACCCAGCCATAACCCCAAACCCTTCACACACCCGTCCACTTGGGAACCAACCACACAGCAATCCAGCTCTATAATCCGGAACCACCTCCACAACAACAGAAAGGCCCTACGTACATATCGGCCTCCGACAGATAGACAAGACAATCTGTCGGAGGCCGAACGTAAGGGCCTTACATCACTTAAAAACAATCCAAATATTATAATAAAACCAGCGGACAAAGGTTCCAAAATCATAATTATGGACCGACAACAATATCTTATAGAGGCTAACCGGCAACTTTTCAACAAGACACACTACCGACCCATAGAAACCAGCATTCAGACGCAAACACAGCATAAAATCCGTGAGATCATCCAGTCCCTTTATCAAAAAAAATGCATCACTGCAAAACAAAAAAACTACCTATTTGGCCCGGACAATCCACGACCACGACAGTTCTATCTACTACCCAAAATTCACAAAGACCCACAAAGCTGGACCATTCCCTGTGAGGTTCCTCCTGGTCGACCAATAGTCTCCGATTGCAATAGCGCCACATACAGGATCACAGAATACATAGAACACTTTCTCGGACCCCTATCCACAAAACACCCCAGTTATATAAAAGACACTTATCACTTCCTAGACACTATCCGGCCCATGGCTGTCCCATCCAATTCATACTTATTCACCATCGATATAGACAGTCTTTACACTAACATCAATACAACAGCAGGCATTAAAGCAGTCACCTCCACCCTCCATAAATATCTGGACATTAACAGACCGGATCCAGAACTCATCCAACTTCTTACCATCTGTTTAAACAATAATGATTTTGTTTTTAACAACCAAAACTACCTTCAGGTACATGGGACAGCCATGGGTCAGAGGTTCGCCCCCTCCTATGCCAACATTTACATGAGTGAGTGGGAGCGAGAGGCACTGGCCAAGTGCATACACAAACCATTCATTTACCTCCGCTTCTTAGATGACATCTTTGGTATCTGGACTCACCATATAAATGACTTTCACTCCTTCATCCACACACTCAACAATCACCATCCCACAATAAAAGTTAAACACACTATACATCAGACACACGTCAATTTTCTAGACACAACAATTTTTTTGCAGCCTTCCACCCCATCCCACCATAAGCTACTCACCAAAGTCTACTTCAAGGTCACCGACACACATGCACTACTCCATAAAAGCAGCTATCATCCCAAACACACCTTCCAGGGCATCATCAAATCACAAATAATCCGGTTCCATCGTATATCATCCAAACAGTCAGACTTCAACCAGGCACTATCCCTTTATTTCAAGCACTCCGCACCAGAGGCTACTCCAAGCGATTTTTACGTTATATCAAAAACCAAACCTTGGCCGCCCTCGCTCCCACTCACTCCCTCACCGCACGAGCTCCAGCCCAGGTCTCACTCCACACACAGGAACAGGGCCTGGTCCCTAACCCCAACCTCTACCCTAACCAGGGTCTATATCCCACCCCCAACCCTAACCCTGACCCCAATCCTAACCCCTCCCCTAACCCTAACCCTAACCCCAACCCCTCCCCTCATCCTAACCCTAACCTCTCTCCTCATCCTAACCCTAACCCCAACCTCTCTCCTCATCCTAACCCTAACCCCAACCTCTCTCCTCATCCTAACCCTAACCCCAACCTCTCTCCTCATCCTAACCCCAACCTCTCTCCTCATCCTAACCCCAACCTCTCTCCTCATCCTAACCCTAACCCCAACCTCTCTCCTCATCCTAACCCTAACCCCAACCTCTCTCCTCATCCTAACCCTAACCCCAACCTCTCTCCGTACCCTTCCCCTAACCTCTCCCCCAACCCTAACCTCCCCAACCCTAACCCTAACCCTAACCCCTCTATCCCCTACCCTAAACAGGGTTTGTACCCCAACCCCCACCTGTACCCCTTTCCCATGGGACCAGACCCTGTTCCAACCAACACCACCATTACACACATTATTCCATTTATCTCCACCTTCTCACACAAAACTACAGGACTACACCACATCATTAAGCAGAAATTTACCCATCTACAAGTCCAGCACCCAGCATTCCATAACTCCAAAACCATTTCAGCATACCGTAGAAATAGGAACCTACAGGACATTTTAGTACATTCCAAATACACAGATCATCGACCACCGGTACACACAGAACATAGCACCCATTACAGACCTAGAAAATTCATTACAAATACTCACAGTGGAGCTTCGCATCCGGTCCTGGGTTCATTTTCACTCAGCACAATGAACACAGTATACATAATCACATGCACCAGTTGTAACAAACACTACATAGGGAGAAACTAAACATCACATACACACCCGTCTCAAACAGCACATATATAACATCAGGCAAGGAAAACTCAGCACCCTCCTGGTTCAACACTTTCAACAGCACCCACTCAATAACCTTATCATATCAGCATTGGAGGCCAATGACCGCTGGACCACCGGGCAGAGGAAGAGAGCCGAAAAAATCTGGATTTTTAAGCTTGATACCAAGGCCCCCAGGGGCCTGAATGAAAAGGAAAAAATTTTTAGTCCTTGGTTCTGGGACGGAGCGGTCCGGGATTTGAACCCGGGCCCCGCAGACTCGGGAGCGTGGGGCTTGCCACTGGGCCACGGGGGGACACATTCACTTTGCCGGAATTAAATAAATAAATAACACAAAAGAAGGGGGGGAAAAAAAGAAAAAAACAACAAACCCCCCCCCCCCCCCCCCCCGTGGGATTGGCCCCCCTTACTTTTATCCACCATTTTAGATCCTCTTCTTGTCCACCATTTTGTGTTTATTTATTCATGCCACACAAGGACCATCTATGTATTTATTTATTTATTTATCTATTATTTATATATTTATTAAAACCTATTTATTATATTGTTTTATGATTGCGGATCTTTTGCATGTCTTATTATTTAATTTTTTATCTCTTTGTGTGTCAACAAATTTTATAAACTAGCATGCCACCATTGAATTTTAAAACAAGCACTTATGATTTTACTGCATGAATTGTACTTGGTCCTGGCAGACAACTTATTTAATATATTTATGTTTCTATATATTTATGTCTTAAACTCTATCCAAATGGTTGGGGCCCTTGGCTCCGCGCTCCCGATGCTCCTTGCCCGGGATGATCGGCTCTCTTCCTTTGCCCGGGTTTCGAACCCGGATCCTCCGGGATGGGGAACAGGAGCAGTTCCATCTCGCCAAACCTCTGCCTGGCTACAACAGTCAGTGAGGCACCCCTGGGCCCAATCTCCAAAATATATATATTTTTGTTTTTTTCTCTCTCTAATTCAAATAAATAACATATACCTGTCTCTATAAAATATACTACAGTGGATCAACAGGCCAGTGCACTCTAGCATATCCCTGATCCCTAACCCTAACCCAACCCCAACCCTAACCCTAACCCTAACCCTAACCCTAACCCCTAACCCTAACCCTAACCCTAACCCTAACCCTCACCCTCACCCTAACCCTAACCCTAACCCTGTCCTAACCCCTAACCCTAACCATCTTAACCCTAACCTTGCCTAACCCTAACCATCCTAACCCTAACTAGAACCAAACTTACCTTTCCTAATCTTAACTATTACCTTATACCTACCTGTCCTAACCCTAACCATCTTAACCCTAACCCTAACCCAACCTTAACCCTAACCCTAACCATCTTAACCCTAACCTTGCCTAACCCTAACCATCCTAACCCTAACTAGAACAATACTTACCTTCCCTAACCTTAACCATTACCTTAGACCTACCTTTCTTAAACCCTAATTAGATACTTACTGTTTTTAGCCTTTTCCGGAACTGTAAATTATATACTTACCTTAATTACATTCATACTTACCTTTTTCTAACTCTAACGGATCCGCAACTTCTATATTTTCTTATGCTTACTTTTAACTCTATTGTCAATTTCATATTTACCTTTTATAATTACCTTTTTGCTGTAAAAATAAGTTTAAAAATAATTTCATACTTTAAAAATACGAAATATGATTTTTGAGATATTAAAAAATTATTTCATATATTGAGGTTTTGTTGTTTTTAAAATACAAGTGTAAATAGTTAATCATTTATATAGAGATATGTCTGGACGTTAAAAACAATATTTTCTTATGGTTATACTATCTGTAAGGTATGTAAAAACATAATTTTGTCATTTATTTTATTTTTTGAAGTGAATTTCATGCAAAAAGCCATTTGTAAATAGTTAAATGTGTATACCGGGAAACTTACCGGAGACGAAAAATTGTTGTTTTAAAATATAAGTGTAAATTGTTCATGATTGATATAGAGCTATATCTGGACGTTAAAAAAATAATTTATTATGGTTATATTATCTGTAATGTATGTAAAAACATAATTGTGTCATTTATTTTATTTTTTGAAGTGAATTTCATTTAAAAAGCCATTTGTAAATAGTTAAATGTGTGTACCGGGAAACTTACCGGAGACGGAAAAAGAAGGGGGCGGAGCCCCGGTGTGTGTGTGTATATAAGGGACGGAGCAGAGCAGGAGCTCATTTCTCCGTGGATTTTCGAACAGGCAACATTGTTTTAGCCTTGTGAGAGTGGTGTACAGGCCTGAAGAAGACCGTAAAAGGTCGAAACGTTGCCTTTGTACACCGTATTTGTTTTGAAAAAAGATTTTATTTTATTTTTCAATTTTTATTTCTTTGTTAAAAAATAAATTTTTCTTAAAAATTCTAGAAGTTTCAATTCATTTTTAATAGATTTAGTAAAGTGTTTTGTGTTTTTTGAAAAAAAGAAAAAAAAGACGACGATGGATGACTGGACAACGGTCCAGTACGGAAGAAGACGTCGCAGAAATGGACAGCCATCTTTCCGGGACTGGGGTGACGGGAGGCCTGCCGGGTGGAGGGCCAGTGCACCCTCCCTCCCGTATCGGAGGGAGGTATCTCCCACACCTAACCCCCTCCTAACCCCTTCCCGATAACCTAACTCCCCTCCCTAACCACTTCCCTAACCCTACCCCTCCCTAACCCCTTCCCGAACCCGAACCCCCTCCCGACCCTACCCTAACACCCCTCCCTAACCTACCCCCTCCCTAACCCCCTCCCTAACCCTAACCCCCTCCCTTATCCCTTCCCGAACCCTAACCCTCATCCCCCTCCTTTGGGACCAGACCCAACCAAGCTCCATGGGTAACATCATAGCAGAGAAACACACATCATTTCTTCCCATTCAGTTCCACTTTTTCACACACAATCACTAAACTACACCATAGCATCAAACACAACTTCACCCATCTACAAACACAACATCCAGCCTTCCATAACTCTAAACCCATCTCCGCCTTCCGAAGAAACAAAAACTTACAGGACATACTGGTACACTCCAAATACACGGACCATAGACCACAACCATACACAGAACACAGCACTCACTACAGGAACAGGAAATTCATCACTAACACTTACAGCAACACCTCCTACCCGACCATGGGACGACTTACTCTTCAGACTACCAACACAGTATACATCATCACCTGCACAAACTGCAATAAACACTACATAGGCGAGACAAAAAACAGTATACACATCCGACTGAAACAACACATCTACAACATCAACGAAAATAGACTCAGAACCATCCTGGGACAACACTTTCAAGAACACGGCACCAATAAACTCATCATTACAGGAGTGGAGGCCAATGAGAGATGGACTACCGGGCAGAGGAAGAGGGCCGAGAAAATGTGGATTTTAAAACTAGATACCAGGGCCCCAAGGGGCCTGAATGAAAAAGAAAACTTTTAGTCCTTTTTTTTATCCTGGATGGGAATCCGGGTTTTGAACCCGGGCCCCTCGGACTCGGGAGCGCGGGGCTTGCCTCTTGGCCAGGGGGGACACCTTAAAGTTGCTGAAAATAAATATATTAATAAATAACACAAGGAAAAAGGCCCCCCTGTTTTTATCCACCATTTTAGATCACCTTGTTATCCACCATTTTGTATTTATTTATGCCACACATGGACCATCTATGTACTTATGTATTTATTTATTTAATTATTTATTTATTTATTTATTAAAACTTATTTATTAATTGATGAATTAATGGGGGCAATTCAGTCTCCATACACCTTGTTTTATGATTGTGGTTTTCATGCATGTTTTATTGCTATTGCATGCTTTTACCTATGATTTTACCTATTTTTTATTGCATGAATTTTACTTGGTCCAGGCAGGCATTTAACTTATTTAAATCTTTTTTAATATATATTTATATATATTTATGTATTTATGGCTGGAATCTTTTATCCAAATAAGTGGGGCCTTTGACTCCGCGCTCCCGATCCTCCTTGCCCGGGATGATCGGCTCTCTTCCCCTGCCCGGGACTTGAACCCGGCCCTTCCGGATGGGGGAGATGAACCTTCCACCTTCGCCAAGCTTCTGCCTGACCCAGAAGTCAGTGAGGCGACCTCTGACCCGATCCTAACATTACCAAAACTTAACTGTAAACACAGGAGATTTCTCAAACACACGACAGCGGAGCAACAGGCCAGTGCAACAAGAGCATATCCCTGGCACCCTAACCCCAACCCTAACCCTAACCCAACCCTTTAACCCTAACCCTAACCCTAAGCCCTAACCCTAACCCTAACCCCTTCCTGTTTCCCCATTTTACCGTGACTCACGGGAAACCTGAAAAAGAAGAAAAGCCTAAGAAAAAGAAGAAAAGAAAAATATACTCACCTGTGAACCTGAAAGAGAAGAAGAAAACCTAAGAAAAAGAAAGAGAAATAAAGATACTTACCTGAGAACAGAAGAAAACCTAAGTTGCGGATACGCAAAACCTAAAAAGAGGGGAAAATGAATATTAATAGAACACTCTGACCGGCGCCTGAAGAAGGAACAATAATTCCGAAACGTTGCGCAAACGGCAGAGTGAAATAAATAAAAGAAAAAGGGAGAGCAAGCCGCCCCCTTAAAGAGCCAATCAGAGGCAGAGCAAAAAGCCGCCTCCCATGAAAGCTATAAAAGGCAAGCAGCCAAACCACAAGAGGACCTGTGAGATCCAATTTTTTGAAACAACACAAACAAGTGTTAAACCCAGTGCAGGGCAATTCAGCCTGTGCTTTGTTCAAGCCTCAGTTGTGGAGAGGGAATGTGTGGAGTTTGGAGGTGTTTTTGCTTTTTCTTTGGATTGCGGACACGGAATGTGTGGAGTCTGGAGGCGTTTTATTTTCTTTGGTGGCTTTGGGAGCACAGCAGAGGGACTGTGCACAGTATGGGATTGTGGAGTGGGGAATGCTTGGGACTCTGCGGACGTAGGAGTGGAGGATGTCCGATGCCTCGGACACGCACGCCCAGGGCCAGTGCACCAGCTGGGTACAACCCAGCTTTTTTCCCCTCACCTAACCCCTAACCCCTAACCCCTAACCCTAACCCTAACCCTTAACCTGAAGAAGACCGATAAGGTCGAAACGTCGTTGTAATTTTATTTTAAACAAATAAATATATCTCTTTATTCAAAGGGACTCTCTCATTTGATTTTTTTATTAATATTTTTAAAAAAAAACATTTTTGAAAATACTTACCTTTGGATTACTTACCTCTTTGCCTTCCATTGGAAGTTTTTTTGCTTAACCTTTTTTAAGAATGAATGACTGGACAGAGGTCCGGTACGGCCGTCGAAAGTGGCGACGGCCCCAAGAGACACGGGACTGGAGTCGCGGGAGGCCCGAGGGTAGTGTGGACAGCGCACCCTCCTTCCTATTCCGGAGAGAGGATTTTCCTTTCCCTAACCCTAACCCTAACCTAAACCCAGTGCAGGGCAATTTAGCCTGTGCTTGGTTCAAGCCTCAGTTGGAGAGGGAATGTGTGGAGTTTGGAGGTGTTTTTGCTTTTTCTTTGGATTGCGGACACGGAATGTGTGGAGTCTGGAGGCGTTTTATTTTCTTTGGTGGCTTTGGGAGCACAGCAGAGGGACTGTGCACAGTATGGGATTGTGGAGTGGGGAATGCTTGGGACTCTGCGGACGTAGGAGTGGAGGATGTCCGATGCCTCGGACACGCACGCCCAGGGCCAGTGCACCAGCTGGGTACAACCCAGCTTTTTTCCCCTCACCTAACCCTAACCCTAACCCTTAACCCTTAACCCTAACCCTAACCCTGATCGGCTCATGACTCTCACCCTAACCCTAACCCTAACCCTAACCCTAACCTGCCAGCGCCGTCTGTGTCTCCTCCTGAGGCTGTCGGTGTGAAAGCCTAGCCCTAACCCCTGACCTCTGACCCTAACCCTAACCCTAAAATATGGAAGGAAGAAAAAGAGGGGGGTGCCCATAAAAGAAACTTAAATGAAGAGAAGGAAGAAAAAGAGGGGGGTGCCCATTTAAAAGAAACCATATACACTTACCTGAAGCCGGAAAAAAGGAAAAAAGCCTAAAGAAAAAAATATACTCACCTGAAACCTGAAAAAAGGAGAAAAGTAAAGACATACTTACCGGAGAGCCTGAAAAAAGGAAAAAAGGAATAAACCTAAATAAAGGAAACAATGTACTCTGTCTAGCCTGATGAAGGACGAATAGATCCGAAACTGTTGCAACCAGGCAGAGTAAATAAATAAAGCAAACAGGTAGAGTGAATAAACACAGGAAGTGTAATTTCTTGAAAAATCGCAAAGGCAAACAGGCCTTGCGTTATGGGGGTTACGGGATCGGAAGGTCTGAAACCACGGGGGGAGGGTCTGGTGACACGTCTGATGGCCGAGGGCGGAGCACATGTCTGGCCAGTGCATATAAAGGCCGGCTGTCGCCGGCCTTTCTCTACACCACTCACACCTAACCCTAACCCTAACCCTAACCCTAACCCTCAGACACACAAAAATATTTTTTTGGCCTTTTAAATTTAAATTTTTATTTTTGGGGGATTTTTACACTTGTTAAGTGAATTTTTAGTTGGATTTTATTTCAATTGTATTTTTCACTGTTCTTTTGAATAAATATTTTTTTATATGATCACAAGGAGTTTAAAAGGTTTTTTTTTTTTTTTTTTTTCATAGGAGTTGGCAGTGATGCCATATTTTGATAATGGATGGACCGAGGTCCGTTACAAACGGACCCAGAGGCGAAACCAGGATTGGGGCCGGGGTGGCGGGATGGACCAGGGGATGGACCGTGCACCTCCCGTGTCCTCTGGGACACGGGCTCCGTTCCCTCCTCCTAACCCTAACCCTAACCCTCACCTGTGAACCTGAAAGAGAAGAAGAAAACCTAAGAAAAAGAAAGAGAAATAAAGATACTTACCTGAGAACAGAAGAAAACCTAAGAAAAAGAAAGAAATATACTTACCGGGGGACCTGAAAGAAAAAGTTGCGGATACGCAAAACCTAAAAAGAGGAGAAAATGAATATTAATAGAACACTCTGACCGGCGCCTGAAGAAGGAACAATATTTCCGAAACGTTGCGCAAACGGCAGAGTGAAAGAGAAAAAAAGAAAAAGGGAGAGCAAGCCGCCCCCTTAAAGAGCCAATCAGAGACAGAGCAAACAGCCGCCTCCTACGAAAGCTATAAAAGGCCAGCAGGCAAACCACAAGAGGACCTGTGAGATCCAATTTTTTGAAACAACACAAACATGTGTTAAACCTATCCCAGTGCAGGGCAATTTAGCCTGTGCTTTATTCAAGCCTCAGTTGTGGAGAGGGAATGTGTGGAGTTTGGAGGTGTTTTTGCTTTTTCTTTGGTTGCGGACACGGAATGTGTGGAGTGGGGGGGTGTTTTATTTTCTTTGGTGGCTTTGGGAGCACAGCGGAGGGACTGTGCACAGTATGGGATTGTGGAGTGGGGAATGCTTGGGACTCTGCGGACGTAGGAGTGGAGGATGTCCGATGCTCGGACACGCACGCCAATGGACAGTGCACCAACTGGAAACATCCAGTTTTTTTTCCCCAAACCTAACCCCAACCCTAACCCTAACCCCAACCCCAACCCCTACCCTACCCCTAAACCCTAACCCTAACCCTAAACCCTAACCCTAACCCTAAATTCCTTACTTTCTGTGCATAGTTTATATCTAATATAACTAACATTATTTGTTTTTTCATTCAAAAAGGACAAATTAAGACAAAAGTGACATCAGGAGAGGTTTCAGGCTTTATTTTAAAAATCAGGAATATGACATGATTCTCTGTCACATCTCTTGTCACTACACTCTGTTCACACCTGTCACTCCACAGACACACCTGCTGGAGTCTTCATCATCACGGCGACAGGGAAACACCTGGATGACCTGAGCGATACACAAGGCCACAGAGGAGGAGCTGGCGGCAATGACTCTTCTGGACATCATGTCAAACTCTGAACCTGAGGAAACACACAGACCAATGAGAGAAATACATGCCACCTGCAGGTATACACAAGGTAACATGAGATCACATGGCAAATACAGACCATCTGTATCCATGATGACACCTCCAGCTTCTTGGACAATGATCGCAGAGGCAGCAATATCCCAACAATGCATCCCGATGTGATAGTAGGCATCGGCTCCACCAGTCGCCACCTGACACATGTCAACTGCTGCTGTCCCCAATGCACGGACACTAGAATGTGCCAATGGCATGTAAGGAACACAGAGGTCAGAACTAGAATTACTCGAGTAATTTAAGTAAGTCAAGTACAGAAAAATCCTTGATTTTTTTTTTTTTTGCCTTGAGTATTCGTTTAGGGTGAATTCAGACAGGATCAGGGATTGCAGCAACTTTTAGCAGGGTTGTCTGATGGCAGGCGGGGTGAGGGGAGCTGAGGTGGGTAGCCGTGGGCATGTATATACGTGCTGAATGTAACCAATGTGAAAAAAATCAGGAAATAACTTTTTATTTCTCCGATTAACAGCGCTCACTCTCATTGGACACAAAATTCTTCGTGTCACTATTTTGCAGTGTAAATTGCAAGTCAGACTCAGATTTAGAAGCTGGTACATGAAATAAACAGTCAGAACACACACAGGTAGATTATCAAAGTTTAGTCTGTGAATTCACCTGGATAGTCTCTGCTTCCCCACTTAATTGAATGTGTTTGACAAAGCACACTATATACTATAAACCAGGCTTATTCTTACTGAGTTTGCCTGAAAGAAAATGACCGTCTCGGCCGGGATCGCTATGCTATGACTTTTCTAAGAGTCTCAAACGGTTTTCTAATTATTCTGCAAAAACAAGGCAAAAATTTCCCCCAATGTTAGTTCATGGAGAGGCTAGAGTGCATGACATAGTTAGACTTGAGAGGGAGAGAAAAAACTATCAAAAAATACATTTGTAAACTGCTGCAGAGGCCACAAATGTCACTCTACAGAAATAATTTATACATAGAAACGGGAACGGGAAATTTGTCGTCTCACTTACATTCATCTGCTAAAGCTCTCAGAGTTATAGTTTTTATGGGAGACACAATTATGTGCTAGCAACACCAGCCCACAGCCTTATAGACTGCCATGTTAAAATGAAAGGTACTTTCAGCAGTTTCTCTCTCTCTCAGCGGTGTCAAATGTCACAGGAGCTGCTGCGCTTGCTTGCTCTGCTTTGATTGGTGGCCACCACCTGGCCCTGGTTACCTGGCTACCAAAGCATGCCCCCCAAGCCTGACTGTGATTAACTTTATTGAACTCTCCGTATAATAACAATGACTGTCAATAATACAGTTTGAATGTCAGCCATTTTATGTTTCTTTTTCACAGATACAAACACAGACAGATGAAAAGATGGACAGACACAAACACACACAGAGACAAGACAAAAGGCTTTCAAAATAAGAGTCCCCTCAAAATAAAAGACTTTGTAAAACTCATTAACAGAGACACACACACACACACACTGACAGCTATTTAATGTATGGGGCAACTCACTCACAATTTCTTTAGAAATTTTTCTAGTAATTAATTTAATTTAAGTTCCGCCCCAGGGATCGCGTAAACATTGACGCATACAACTCAGAGTCAAAAGTTGGCACTATGGAAGAGAGTGAAGAGACAGTCCACAAAAGGCAAAAGATGTGAAATTTGGGATCAACTGTTCGGTTTTAACAGGCCTGTCATTCCTGTCACACATTATGCAATAATATTGTTTAAAAATGCATAAACTTAAAGAAAATCCAGTTGCTTGATTAACCACTGAAATATTCGGTAGAATACTTGACTTAAAAAAAAACCAATAGCTGCAGCCCTAGTCAGAACACACGGACACTGGAACTTTAAAAAAATTAGTAAACAACAAGTTTAAAGGGAATAGAACACATGGACACAAACATACAAACATAATAAAAAGAACATAAAACAAATGTTAAACAATCTGATATATCATTGGTTGTTTGACGACAGAGATTGTCATCTTCTCACCCATGTACAGGTAGTTTCAGCAGCCTAAAGATGTTGGAGGTCATGGTGGATAGAGCGAGGTCATCACGCTCCGCCCCAATCTCCGTCACTACCACACACTTGCTAACATCTGATTGGACACCCAACAGTAAAAACAGATTCAACACCACTTTAGAACAGGTATACAAGTGTGATTCACATGTGTGTGTGTGATGTCATGCATGTGATGTCACCTTCCTGCCCAGAGGCATGCAGCGGCTGTCCGTTCAGGTATGCTCCTCTTCCTCTCTGAGCGTGGTACAGTTTGTCCTCCACACAGCTGTACACAATCCCAAACTCCGTCTGACAACAACAGCAACATGTCAGTACACTTCCTGTCTGACCTCTGACCTGTAATAACAGGTGAGCTTACCTGCTTGTTGACAGTGAAGGCGATGGAGATAGCCACAAACGGAAACCTGTCAGGAGAAACCACACGCCAAGTTCAGTGCCAGTTACCATAGCAACAAAACTTATATTCAAAAATATGTTTCTATGAGTTATAACAATGGTTCTATGAGTCATACCTAACATTATCAGGAAGTGTTGATTAAAACCAAAATGAAGGAACAAATGAGTGAGAACAATGCTCTGTGACATCATGGTAGCCTCAGCCTCTCACCTGTGTACAAAGTTAACTGTCCCATCAATGGGGTCAATGATCCAGGTTGGACAGTCAGTCAGCTCCAGACACTCACCTGCTGCTACAGACTCCTCCCCAATGAACCTGAGGGTCACAGGTCACAGGTCAAACAACAGCACCGCTAACCTGCTCACTTACTGTTTTGTTCATAGAGTAGATAACAGTAGAACCTGTGTTCTGGGTATTTATTCCGGATGGCAGAGATGAGGATCTTCTCAACTCTTTGATCCGTTTCTGTCACCAAATCAGCTGGAGAACTTTTCAGCTTCACTTCTTTCTGCTGCTGAAATGCTGACAGAACAATCTGAAAAACACACAGGAGTATGAGTACTGTCAGTATGAGAACTGGAGATGAGAAATAGAGAAACAATTTAAAAAATAATGTTTATGGACATAAACTGACACAGAATCTGTGGATTTCATTGTCTACACTTCATAATATCGTCACCATATCATTCAAAGATTAAGCCATTCAGAAGAAAGCTCTGTAAAAAGGGACAAGTCTGAAAACCAATCGTGTGTCAGTAATGTTCAGGCCTGCAGACAGCAGAGCATCAAACACAGACAGGATTCTGTCATGGACATCATTGCATGGGCTGAGGAACACTTTCAACCATCGAACACACTTCATCTCTGACTGCACAAATGACAGCTCAAACTACACAGCAACTCTTTAAGGTGGGCCAAGCTCCTTTAAGATGGACTAAGTTCATTTAAGATGGACTGAGACAAAGTGGAAAACGGCCCACATTTGAAATTCTGACATTTTTTAAATAAAAATAAAAAATTCAGGCCACACAGTGTGAGTGCATGCATCTGTCTGTCTGTCACTGTTACAAAGTTGTACAGAGTGACAGACAAGTACAGTTGAGAATATTTAAAGGTCATCAGCTCAAACACAAAAAAACTTTCATTCCACCATGTTTTTATCAAAATGTTTCAAAACTGACCTGAACCTAAACTCTTTGTCATCACCATGACAACCAACAACATAATCAACATAATAATAGAGCTAACCATGAAGCTAAAAGAACTAATCATGGAGCTAACCATAGAGCTAACAGAGCTAACCAAGTTGTTCACGTCTGATTTCTATAATTATCATTAGTCAGAATTTTACATCAAACTCAACAAGAAGATTTCAACAACCAATCAGAATTCAGATTTGTGACACCAGTGACACCACTCTTACCTCACTGGCTTGTTTAGCAACAGAGATGCCGAAGTTCAGACAGTCGGTCCAGTCGGCCATGATGATGATGACGATGAGTGACACTTCCTGTCAGAGAAGAAAAACAGATGTCAGAGAGAAGAAGAAGAAGAAGAAAATGAAAAGAAGGCAGAAGATTTCAAAAGGTCAAAGTAATAAGAAGATGGGAGAACAGATGCAGCTGGAGAAAAGGAGCAGCAGGAGAACAGGAGCAGCAGGAGGTCCAGTGTCTGTACCTGAGGTTTGAGAATATCTGAAGAACTTTCTGAATTTTTCTCTCATTTTATTCAATAAGCAGCCAATGAGAGTTCAGCTCCCGCCTCCCTGCAACACAACCAGCCAGTAGTCTGGCTGCATGGATCCTCCTTATCCTCATTGTTCTGCCCAGTAACAAGAGTCTCCTCCTGCAGAACTTCTCAGAGAAAAGTCAGTTTTTACAGAGGGGGTTAAAGGGGGTCAGATGTCATCGGGTCACCATGTCACCTGGTCACCGGGTGACGAGAAAGTGGCGGCACAGTGAGACTGGTCAGCTGACTGCAAACAAACATCCTGTTCAGAGACAACCTCACACTGTAACTCTTTTAGAAAGAAAGAGAGAGATTTCACAGTGTATCTGTGTGTGTGTGTGTGTGTGTGTCCTGCAGGTTTAAAGAACATCTGAGCTTACTCTAACATTAAACACGAATATCAGCAGCAATATTTCAGTGACCTTTAGTTCTGTTCAATGCTTTTATTTCAAACATTTTTAAGTCAATTCTTATTACAGTTTACATATTCTGTTTTTAATTTCACATTGTAAGCACATCTTTACTTCCGGTACAGGTGTTGTTATTGATATTTCCCTAGAGACAACAGTTCCATAAGTAGATGTGTTTCTGTTAAAGCTGAAATTAAAACATGATGTAAATGTTTGAAATGTTTTAATAATAATTCAGTACATACAGATCTCAAGGCACAGCAAGGGTGAGGAAGGTGTCCGGTTTGGGAACCTCATGACTGCATCTCTGTTGTTATCAGATGATTTGGTTCTGTTCATGACCACTATGACTATGACCTTCAGTACTCACTGGGGCGATTTGCAGCTCAGTGTGAAGCAGCCAGAAAACGGTGGAACGGATTGCTGCCCTAAGCAAAGGAATGATGGGAAAATGGAGCGTGAGCTGTTTTATTTGGTGCAGCATCTTCAGTATTGAGAACATTGTGCCAAATCGTTGTGGGGAAAAAGGAGTTGAGCTGAAAGTTGAAGCTCTCAATTTTTCCAAGTCCATCTATTTTCCAATCCTCACCTGTGGTCTTTGGTAGTGACTGAAAGAATAAGATTGAGGGTACAAGCTCCCTCATCAAAAGGAGCCAGTTGAGGTGGTTCTGGATCTGATTAGGATCCTACTGAGCTCTTCTTTTTTGAGGTGTTCTGGGTATGTACCTGCTGGTGGGACTACATAGCCGATCTAACCTGGGAATGCCTTGGGACCCCCGAGGGGGAGTTGAAATACTCCCTGCTAAACATTTATTTGAGAACAAATAAAGGCTGCATTGAAAGGATTTTTTTTATTTTTTGCTTTTTGGACAATCCCAGTAACTATTGGATACATTGATGGGAAGACTGGACGATGGTGTGCTATAGACGCAGAAGCCAATGCAACCGCAGCTGGGACCAGGGTGGCAGGACAAACTGGGGGAAGGGCTACACACCTCCTGTCCCCTTCAGGGGATGGGCTCAGTTCCCTTTCCCTAACCACCCTGTCTGTAATACAAACATCATTGTTACTGACGTATGTACAGATATTACAGTGAGTCTAATCTGTATAAGCAGTGTTTGATTTCAGACTGAGACGTTTTGTTCTGGTGACAGTTTATCAGTCACACTTCTTAAACTCAACACACACACACACAGATAACACACACACACACACACACACACACACACACACACACACACACACACACACAGATAACACGCACACACACATTTACTTAGGTCACACGTGTGTATCAGTGTTATTCTTGACGATGTTCAACACAGAACAGACTGTAAAGCCCCTTCAGCTCAACTGTGACTTATAGGTAGTTACACATTAACAGAAAATGACAACAGGACAATAAAAACACGTCTGATTAAATGTTTTATTTAACTACTGCCAGTAGTACTGACAGTTAAAACTTTGAACATTAAGTCGTGGATTCCGATTTTTCTGCCAAACGTACTTCAATGCTCAAACGTCGACAGCTCTGCACTGGGATTAGCCAACGTTCACACTAGTCAGATGACAGAGTCCATGTTTAGGCAGGACGTCGTGGTGGTCGGAGCAGCCTAAGTTGTGAAATAAACAGGAAGTCTCATTTTCCTTTCTTCATCTTAGACACTTTCTCTTTCCTCTTCTTCACATGTTTCGGCACTTTGTTCTGTCTTTTTTCTCTCTGAGCTTCTTTTACAATCTTCTTCTTCTCCTGAAACGCGAACAAACAAACAGTAAGGCATCACTCTTCATCATCATGATCCAGTTTTGAACCAGGTCTCTGTCTCTTAAAGGAACCTTCTTTCTCATGGTCAGGACGAGTCCAGTCTAGACCTGACCTTTCAGCTGATCTGTCGTCATCAGTTACTTGACCCGTCACCTGTTCTGAGTGTTCAGGTTTAAAACTTGATTAACAGAATTTATATAAAAACACCTTTTTGTCCATGGAGGCTTCCTCACTCTGCTGCTGCTCATCTTTCTCCTCATCCTCTTCGTCCCCTTCGTCCTCCTCTGAGGATGAAGACTCATCCTCCAGGAGAGCAGGAACCTGAGGAGTCAGACAGTCAGAAAACACATGTTTACACATTTACCTACTGTGATTACATGACACATGATCCGCTGAGGCTTTTAATGTGAAAATCTATGCGGCTCTACCAGAAAATCAGAATTTGCAGTATGCTGCTAAGCTAAGCTAATCTTGAATCAGGTGGAATGAGGTAATTGTACCGTTTGAACTCCTGATAGATCCTTCTTCAGTCCGGTCAATGTCTGATATAGAACCTGAACAACATTAACATCATCATCATTGTTACAGGTGTCACATTGGTAACAGATCCAAGGTCAAACAGGTTTAGGATCAGATAACGGTTCTTGAACATGGTGTCAACTTTGTCTATTTCTTACATTGTCGTCGTTTTTTCGGATGGCGGACTCCTCCTTCGACTTCATCAGATCGACGTCTTGCTCGTAATGACTCACCTCTGTCAGCGTGCGGGGGATGTAGGCCTTCTTAAACACCTGGAGGGAGACGGGGGGACAGGGACTGTTACAGGAAGGTCAAACAAAGTCCACAAAGGCCATAATTACCACCCCGGTCCGTCACCTCCTCGTCTACTCGGTCCTGATCCGATCGCTGCTCCGACGTCCGCTCAGCTGCGATCACCATGGCCTATTTGATCAATCACAGACACGCAAACTGTTCCCGTCATGTTCTTACATCATGAGGACTCATTATTCTCTCAGGAAGTGTTCAGACCTTCTCTAGGTACTGGTCAATGTTATGGCAGGTGATCGACGGGTCAGTAATGAAGTCAAACAGCTCTCGGACCGTCATCACCGCAACGCCACGCTTCACAAAGAATTCTAGGTAAAAGAAAAGACACAAGCAATGAGCCGACAGTCCAACGACAGTCTGATGAGAACCAATCTCAATCGAGTCTCACCATTCACGTTGCTGCAGTCTTTCCTGAGGAACTCGAGAGCGTGAGGATGATCGTGTTCCACCGACTGTGACACGTCGATAATGTAAGCGTTTCCTTCGTGATATCTGCAGATAGTCAGGAGTTTTATTTTGAAGGGGTTGTGTGTGTTGTCTGTGTGTTTTGTTAATGGCTTGGCCTCTTACAGCATGTTGAACTCGCTGAGGTCGGCATGGACAAGTCGGGCCTCCTGGAACATCTTTCTCATGTTCTGTAGAACCTGCAGGTAGAGCTCACGGGCCTTTGAGTCCGACAATAAAGCGTTCTTCAGTAGAGGAGCCGGCCTGATCGATCAATACCGGAGACAGAGATCAATACAGGACAGTCATAATTAATCAGTCTTAGATCAATCACTCCAATTGATTCTTACCTGTTCTCTTTTCCGATGAAGCTCATCAGCAGAACATGACTTCTGAGAAGGAGAGGTTCTGGACTCGGGATTCCTGCCGTCTGCAGTCTGAAACACACCGAGTCAGGTTTACTGGGTTCTACCTGCCACTGAGCAAAGGTTCTACTGGGTTCTCTCTGAGCAAAGGTTCTACTTGTCATTTAGATCACAGAGATGAGATCGACAATGGATCCAGATGTTTGAAACAATGAGCTGTGTGTCACCGGACAGTTCTCACCTGATGAGGTTCCTCATCTCCTTCTCTGCCCACGTTCTCACCATCTTCCGAGGGTTTCCTTTACAGTAACCATGCCGGAACCTGCAAAACAACAGAAGAACCTGAACTCTTATTCTTATGTGTTTCTCCTGAACTCTTCTTCTGTGGTGTCTTACCTAAACTCTCCGCTCACGTATTTGTCACGGTCTTTAAACAGCAGAATCGAGGTTTTGTAGATTTTGATCGCTCGGCTCACTCCCGTTGATGTATTGGCATGATAAACATTCGCCTGAAGAACATGAGTTAGTAATCAGTGTATTGATCAATGTATTGATCAGTGTATTGATCTGTGTATTAATCACCTCCTTCCCTGTACTGATGCAGCCATTGATCTCACTGATGACTCCTCGACTCAACATCTTGAAGAGAATCATACGAGTTCGAGGATCTAAAACCTGCAGAAGAATCAATGCAAATATTGATTGATTTATGGATTCCTGATCAACTATCCAAAAATCAAGATTAATAAACCTATAAAGCATGTTACTGCTCACCTGCTCGACAGTGGCTCGATCTGATTTGTCCTTCACTCTGTACCTGCAGAGAGCAGCAAGTCAGAACATTAGACACAGCATCACATGACCTGTGATGTAAAAAGCACTTCATACATACGTGTCGGCGTCTTTCTGTTTCTGCATCGTCATCACTTTATTGATCACTGAGTCGGCGAAATTCAGTTTATCTGAAATCATGACAAACAAACTCAATCAATTAACTAATTGACTAATCAATAATCAACACGACTGATCAATACATCAGTAATCAGTAGGACTTTTGAGGATTGATGATCAAACATTTATCAAACGTTCAAAGGTTAATGAAACATTGATCAAATATTCAATAAACGTTAATCTAATAATCAAGCATTAATCAAACATTAGCCGTTACCCAGGTTGATCTTGTGTTCGTACTTTCTCAGAGCTTTGTCAGATGGAGTCAATGGCAGATTCTTATTGGACGGATTCTGTCTGTTGGACTGACAGAAAAAAAGCAGATCCGCAGTCAGCTGACTGAACACAAACCATGTTTGACAATCAATAATTGTATTTTTTCAGAGGTCTGACCTGAGAGTTCACACTCGTCCGGTTGTATTTTTTAGTCAGATCTCCAGAACCCCACGCCCAATCTTCATCGACCTCCTCATCCTCCTCCTCATCATAGTCATAATCGTCATCCTGCTGCTGCTCTGATGAAGGCTGCATAGTGACATCACTCATCTGACTCTGCACAACTGACAAGTCTGATTGGGCACTGCAGACAAGACACACATCCAACAGTTAAAACATGAAAAATAAAATACAATACATAGACGTTCAGAATGACGTCACAGAGTGCAGACGTTCAGAATGACGTCACAGAGTGCAGACGTTCAGAATGACGTCACAGAGTGCAGACGTTCAGAATGACGTCACAGAGTGCAGACGTTCAGAATGACGTCACAGATTGGGACGTTCAGAATGACATCACAGATTGCAGATGTTCAGAATGACATCAGAGTTTCACAGATGTTCATGGTAGGGATGCACGATATTTATCGAACCGAAAAATATCGGCCGATATGGGGAGAAATTACGTAATTTTTTAAATCGACCTGATTTATTTTAACCGATAAAAAGATCTGATAAATTAATGAAATTGGGGAAATTGTTTGCAGGCCGAGTAGCCCCAAAAGCTACTGCGCCTTATTGTCAGGACCCAAGCCTGGCCCATCTCTGACAGACTAATACTGAACATATCTTCACCAGTGTGACAGAAGATAACAACAGCATTGCTGTTTGCAAAAGTTGTTCAGCGAAGATTCCGAGAGGAGGAAAGAAGACTTCGAGTTTTAATACGACGCCATATTTGAACCAATCAGAGTCAGGAGAATCGATTAGTACCGCCCACATTCACCTTTGACCCATCATTGAGGATCCAGAATGAAATAAACCTAAAGGTAGTACAGTCGTCCCTCGCTATATCGCGGTTCACTTTTCGCGGACTCGCTGTTCCGCGGATTTTTATCAGTGTAATTTTGCATGCTTTTTTTTTACAGCGTACTGTACAGTATGAGCGCGCATTGTGTTCTGCGTCCTAAATTGGCTAAGGGAGAACCGCACTGCGTCCTGATTAAGGAAGTACTGTACAAAATGCGTGTAAAAAGCTGTATAAAAGTGTGTGGTTAGGGGTTTTACGGCCTTAAAACATGTATAATAATTGTAAAACTTACTTCGCGGATTTCGTTTATTGCGGGCTATTTTTAGAACGTATCCCCTGCGATAAACGAGGGACCACTGTATATTGTACCAAGAGGTCACACTTCTCTTTCAAAGCCCCTTTGTCTTTATGTAAACAACCAGGACCTTCATGATGAATAGAATAGAACTTCTGACACAAAACAGCAAAGATCAGACATTCTGTGTCGTTTTGTGGATTTTTTATTTTTTGCTACTCTTTGGGGGCTAGCTTGCCGAGTTTTCAACGCACAGTGATGAGACACATCTCTTTGTAATCACGGAGTCTCTGCTTTCACACAACGTTTGTCTGGTTTGGTTTAGGTGGTGAAATTAGCAGAAGCACTATGAAATTGGGGACATGCGCTGTTTTCATGTTTTTGTTACATGCCCAGATAACTGCTTGGGTATTTAATTGTTTAATTGGGGTGGCAATGCTTGGTAGAGCTTTTAGCTGAGTTTCTCCATCAGTTTGGTATGCTACATATGTCAGGATTGGTGCTTCCTGGCAGATGCTGATCATCTGTATTGTGAATGCATCTCACGCCGTCTCCCGTATGGGGGACTTTCGGGTTGAAATATGAAGTTATCGGTTAGCGTATTGTTTGACATTTTCCTATCGTGCATCACTAGTTCACAGATGATGATTTGTTTGTTTAATTCATAATTTTTTGGCTCTGCCCACACTTCCAACACTTAGTGAATGCTAGCTTGTTAGCTGCTTTGTGTCATGTAACATGTTAACACAGTCAGCTGCTTTGTGTCACATATGAACAGTTTGTACAGAAACTCTTATCTTTGTGGATTATATTGATGTCACACTGTGGTCATGTGACGTCCTTTATCTTGTTTTGTTATGGGCACGTAATGAATTGTTTAAATATTTACACTCATACTGTCATACTGTGCACACTGTATATTTATATTTATTTTATATTCACCAAAAAAATTCCTTGTCTATACTCACACACACACACATATATGTGTGTGTGTGTGTGTGTGTGTGTGTGTGTGTGTGTGTGTGTGTGTGTGTGTGTGTGTGTGTGTATATATATATATATATATATATATATACACACACACACACACACACACATCGCACTGGTGCAGCTGACGCCGCCCGGCTGAAAACTGAAAAAATGTATTTTGCAAACGTATCATCTCTTTGGGTTCCCCTATGATCATGGTAGGATCATATCGTGGTCTAAACCAATCAGAGACAGAGCTCGGCGGGTCTTTGCCTCTGATTGGCTGTGGTCTTGTTGTAGGGAAAATGAAGAGAGGCAGATATATTAAACGTTTTTTCATTACGAAAACTAAGCCTACAACCAGCCCTGCTGCTGTCATCCATCCATCCCCACTACTGAGCGTCCATCCAGCCCAGACACGGAGCCCTCGGTCCCTGGTAAGATGCCAAGCCTCAGTCCAGAACCAGAGGAGACAACTAAGTCTGAGATAGAGCCCGGCCCGAGACTCAAATTAAAAAGTATTAAAATGTATTCTTTCAGACAGGACTGACTGAAACAGTTTCCCTGGCTGAGGTATGACAAAGGACGCAACGCAATGCACTGTGTGTACTGTCAGGAGTGCATCAGAATATGGCCGGTGCATTTGTAAGTGGGTCAACAGCATTTCATATCGAAACTTAAAAAAAATACAACATGTCTAAAAAACACAGTATATGCTGTGACAATGTGTAGAGAAAGCGGCCCCTCTCCCGGCTGCGTTTCAGCAGCAGACAGTAATAATTATTAATCAGGTCCTCTGATGAATCAGAAATGATAATCCAATTTAATGTTGCATACAACATTGCGGAAGAGGAGTTGCCATTCACCAAATTTAAATCAGAAATTCTTTTCATGAAGAAAAATGGATTAAACGTCAACCCGATGTATAGCAATGAAATGTTTTTTTGTTTGTCTGTTTGTTTGTTTTGCTCAATGTTTGAGTTTGAAATGTTCAGTTTCAGCCCAGTGAAGCACTTTAAACACTTTATTTTTCTACTTTTCTTTTTATATTTGTGCTTCAAATAAAGACGAGCATTTCTCTACAGCTTATACTAAAATCATTCACATCATATGAAAGTTATGGAGAGCGATAAAAAGGTGATCTTATGGCATTAAACCAAACTAGGTAACTGTCAGAGATGTATAAAGTACTGGAGTAAAGGAGTGGAGTAGAAGTACAAGTGCTATATCAAAAAACTGACTTGAGTAGAAGTTGAAGTGTTCGTTAAACACCATACTTAAGTAAAAGTACTAAAGTATTCAAAAAAATCTGTACTTAAGTATTGCAAGTAGAAGTATGTAAAAAATTGCTACTCAAGTACTGAAAGTAAAAGTACAAGTAAAAGTACTGTTGTTTATATTCTTTCAAATATTTATTAAGGCACAACTTCTAATGTTACAGTGTTACAATGTTCATGGTAGAGTTCTGTGATTTCCCATGGTCTGTGAATGCGTCTGAATGAATGCGAGAGCGAGGGGGCGGGGGAGCAGGTGAGAGAGAGAGCGCACCTGGGTGTCAGGTGTATGACGTACGGCGCACGAGCGAGTTATGTTGTTTTTTTGGCGTGGTTCCGGCTGACAGTCACCGAGTCCTGGAACCAAACCGTTCAGCAATAAATGCAGGTTTGTTCAATAACGCCTCGTCATTCATCACGTGTCCGGCTGAATGCTACAATAGTAACGAGTAACGATTCAGCACATGAAAAATGTATCCGAGTAAAAGTATTAAATTCATAAAAATATATGTAGTGCAGTAAAAGTAGAAGTTGGGGAAAAAAATAATACTCCAAAAAGTACAGATACTGCATTTTAGTACTTAAGTAGTTCCACTTCGTTACTATACATCTCTGGTAACTGTTCAGTATGATTAGGTTGTCTGAACGTTGTCTGAACGTTGTCTGAACGTTGGTTAATGGCTGTATTGGTTACTGATGTTTTTATATGACGTTCATCTTTAATCTAACACAGACAAACATTCATGTAACATCACAGTAACACGTGACTCTCACCTGTCCTCCTCTGTTACAAACACGTGACTCTCACCTGTCCTCCTCTGTTACAAACACGTGACTCTCACCTGTCCTCCTCTGTTACAAACACGTGACTCTCACCTGTCCTCCTCTGCGTCATCAAACTGTCCAGGTACGCACCCGACGACCGACATGACGTCACACACCAGCAGAGACTCCAAACCCGAACTGATCCGAACTGATCCAAACTGATCCGAACTGATCCGAACCGTGCTACAGTAACGTGCTCTTTTCACTTCCGGGTCTGAACACGTGACTACCTCGAGAGACTTCCGGCGAACTGCCGCTCGGTGCCGGAAATACGTCAGAGACAGAAGCTTTTATTTTGAAAAGCTCCCACAGGAAGTGTACGTGAGCGTCCTGCTCAGAGAGTTCATTAAAGTTTAATTAAGTCTTCGTGGAGATGTCAGCTGATCTGGGTCGGACTCCGCGGTCCGTGCTGGTCTCGGATCGGTCCAGTTTCCGGGATGAGAAGAACCGGCTGAGCTCGCAGGTGGAGCAGCTACACCTGAACTACAAGGTGACGAGTTAGCAGGTTAGCACGGACAGCTAGCCTGCTAACATGAAAACAGGAAACAAGCACGTGTGAGACACGGTGTTTCAAAATAAAAGTCTGAATTCAGAACAAATCAGATAAACTTTATTGACAAATATTCAGGTGTTTGTTTTAACTGTGCAGGTATCTGTACTGCTGCCAGAGTGTAGCTCCGCCCCTGCTCACCTGGACACTGTATTCAACAGTTTCAACAGTTTCTACCTGATCAGGAAGCTGCCGGTCTACGAACTGTTGGACAAACACTTCCTGGAGAGCGCTGTGTACCAAGGTAACACCTGTCCACACCTGTCCACACGTGATACAGCTCATACACACCTGTCCACACCTGTCCATACACATTGTTTCTCATGTGTTTCAGGAAGTGTGTATGGTTTGTCGTACAGGACGAGGATTGATGAAGACAGCTGTGTCTCTCTGACACCAAACGGTAAACATGCACCTGTCTCTCTGCAGCTCACCTGTGTCTCTCTCTCTCCTCTCCTTCTGTTCTCTCTCTGCTGGTCACCTGTCTCTCGTCTTTGTCTCTTCTGCATGGTCACCTGTGTCTCTCTCTCTCCTCTGTCTGTCTCTGCAGTCACCGTGTAGTCTCTCCTCTCTCCTCTTCTCTCTCTCTCTCTTTCCTCGTCTCTCTGCAGGCTCACCTGTGCTGCTCTCTCTCTCTCTCTCCTCTCTCCTATCTTCTTTCTCTCTCTCTCTCTCTCTCTCTCTCCTCCTCTCTGTTCTCTCTTCTCTCTCTCCCCGGTCTCTCTTGCAGTCACCTTCTCTCTGCTGGTCTCACCTGTCTCTCTTCTCTCTGTCTCTCACAGCGTTACCTGTCTCTATGCGGGTCACTGTCTCTCTTTCTCTCTGTCTCTCTGCAGGTCACCTGTCTCTCTGTCTCTGTCTATCTGCAGCTCACCTGTCTCTCTGTCTCTGTCTATCTGCAGCTCACCTGTCTCTCTTTCTCTCTGTCTCTCTACAGGTTACCTGTCTCTATGCGGGTCACCTGTCTCTCTTTCTCTCTGTCTCTCTGCAGGTCACCTGTCTCTCTGTCTCTTTCTGCAGGTCACCTGTCTCTCTGTCTCTTTGCAGGTCACCTGTCTCTCTCTCTTGATAAAGACGCCTTTGAGTTGTTGGGAGTTGAAGGGAAACCGTCGAGATTCAACCACAGAACAAACTGCAGATACGGTCTGAACGATGACATCACAACGACATCCTAACATCACTTCTCTTGACTGCTGTGAAAAAGCTGACATGTTCTTACAGGTTCTGTAGTCCAGGGGCCTCAAGTACAAAGGTTGCGTACGCACAAAAAAGTGGCGTACGTCCTTTTCCACGCTCACGTTCAGATGTATCAAACGTGAAAACATCGTAGAAATGTGCGTGCCCCACGCCAATTTCATAGCCGTCGTACGCACGTTTCTACAGCTGTTGTTCCTTTGGCGACACTTAGAGGTGACGCTGGGAAACTGTTAATAATGTCAAAACAAGTCATCATCAGAGTGCTGTGCACATCAGAGACACACTGATGAACAATTAACACACCCACGTGTTTGCAATTATATAGGTGGATATAAAAGCATGCGCAATGTGATGAAGAAAATGATATTAACAAAGGCAGCGTTAGCGTTGTTAGAGGACCGTGCAAACGTGAGCGATTTAAGGAACGCAAGGATTTACTTGCAAACCATGATAATTGGCTCATGAGCTGATTTCAGTTACCAAGGCCAGTGTTACTGGAGTTGTGCGCAGAGCGCAACACGGCGAGGAGCCAGGGGTTATCTGTGTCCACACAGATGCTGACCACGCTGGGGTTCCTGGCAACAGGCATTCCAGCGGGAGCTGGCCAATCGGTCAGGAGTGTGCCAGTTAACCCTGAGCCGAGCCATGCCAGCTGTGTGGGACGGAATCATCCGAATGTCTTCCTGGTACATCAGATTCCCGTACAATGCTGTTGGACAGGCCGACATTAAAGCGCAGTTTGCAGCGAGAGCCGGTTTCCCTAATGTAATCGGAGCTATTGACTGCACACACATTGCTATAAAACCACAGGATGAATTTGTTTATGTAAGTAGGAAACATTTTCATTTCATCAATGTTCAAATCACACGTGATGCGCAAATGCAGCTAACTAACATCGTGGCAAGGTGGCCTGGTTCAACGCACGACTCGTTCATTGTGACTGACAGCATGGGGAACAGGCTGGAGGCTGCACGGTGCAAGATGGGTGGCTTCTATTCGTTTAATTGTCCCGTATGTAAACCAGCGAAATGCATATTTGGGCATGTGGCATTCAGATATCATGTTTTTGGTTTTCTTTATTTTCTGCTGGTGAAATTAGAGCTGCAGAGCTTTCTAACAAGCCCCTGATTGTCTCTCTGTGTCCTGTCAGTAAAAGCAGGCATAAAGTTGGAAATGTCAGCCGCGGCTCCACACCTGTCCACACTTGTCCACACCTGTGTGTGCGCTGCTCGGATCCCACAGCATTTCCAGCCTCACACACACGCTCCCACTCACGTCTTTTTTTGGTCATATTTATCCCTGTTGACAGGAACCAAACAGAATCTCACTTCATTCACTAGAATCTCCAGCTCAGACTCTGTAAAATTCATTTTTTTTCCTTTGTTCATCGCGTTATCTGATCGGACAAAGAGGTGAATCTCAGGTCCAGGGCCTATTTAAATAGATTAGCATATGTAAATAGGGGCGTGGACAGGGAGGAGTTGCACGTGCGCTCAATTCCACGTTGATTGGGATGTACAAAAGAAACGTGCTTGGATCCATGCGTACGCACACTTTGATACATCTGAATATTTTTGTGCGTACGACAGTTTCTGGGTTTTGGCGTACGCCAAGTTTCACGTGGAAATCCATGCAAGTATTCGTACATGAGGCCCCAGGTGTGTTGGCGTCCACCTGGTTCAGGTTGACCCTGATCAGTTGATCCAGGAGGCGTGTTTTAGATCTGTAATCTAAATACTGACATATGTGTGCTTCATATGTTTCAGTCGTCTCTGTTGATTTGACGGACAGCAGCATGGCTCCTGGTGGGCGGGGCTACCAGAGACTCCTCACAGGTCTGAGGTCACGACTTCAACTGAAGACAGACTTCCTGCTGTCGCATCATCCAGGTGAGACTTACATCATCAAACAGGTGGCGTCTATCGTTTGTTTAAACCACGCCCTTTACACCAATCAAAGGTGCGAGGAATCCAAAACAGGATGTCAGATCAAATCAGATTTTATTTGTATAGCCCAAAGTCACAAACTCCATTTTCCTCTGAGGCTTTACAATCTGTACAGGGAGTGACACCCTCTGTCCTTAGACCCTCGGTTCCAGTGAGGAAAAACTTGCCCACAAAAAACCTTTAACAGGGAAAAAAGGTGGAAGAAACCTCAGGAAGAGCCACAGAGGAGGGATCCCTCTCCCAGGACGGACAGACGTGCAATAGATGTCAGTGTACAGAACAAATCAACACAAACATATTGTACAATTACAATGACTGATAAAATGACAATGAATTACAATGACTGATAAAATGACAATGAATTACAATGACTGATACAATGACAATGAATTACAATGAATGATAAAATGACAATGAATTACAATGACTGATAAAATGACAATGAATTACAATGACTGATAAAATGACAATGAATTACAATGACTGATAAAATGACAATGAATTACAATGACTGATACAATGACAATGAATTACAATGAATGATAAAATGACAATGAATTACAATGAATGATAAAATGACAATGAATTACAATGAATGATAAAATGACAATGAATGATAAAATGACAATGAATCACAATGACTGATAAAATGACAATGAATTACAATGACTGATAAAATGACAATGAATTACAATGACTGATAAATGACAAGGAATCACAATGAATGATAAAATGACAATGAATGATAAAATGACAATGAATTACAATGACTGATAAAATGACAATGAATTACAATGAAAGATAAAATGACAATGAATTACAATGAATGATAAAATGACAATGAATTACAATGACTGATAAAATGACAATGAATTACAATGACTGATAAAATGACAATGAATTACAATGACTGATAAAATGACAATGAATTACAATGACTGATAAAATGACAATGAATTACAATGAATGATAAAATGACAATGAATTACAATGACTGATAAAATGACAATGAATTACAATGACTGATAAAATGACAATGAATTACAATGAATGATAAAATGACAATGAATTACAATGAATGATAAAATGACAATGAATCACAATGACTGATAAAATGACAATGAATTACAATGACTGATAAAATGACAATGAATTACAATGAATGATAAAATGACAATGAATTACAATGAATGATAAAATGACAATGAATTACAATGACTGATAAAATGACAATGAATCACAATGAATGATAAAATGACAATGAATTACAATGAATGATAAAATGACAATGAATCACAATGACTGATAAAATGACAATGAATCACAATGAATGATAAAATGACAATGAATTACAATGAATGATAAAATGACAATGAATTACAATGACTGATAAAATGACAATGAATTACAATGACTGATAAAATGACAATGAATTACAATGAATGATAAAATGACAATGAATTACAATGAATGATAAAATGACAATGAATTACAATGAATGATAAAATGACAATGAATTACAATGACTGATAAAATGACAATGAATTACAATGACTGATAAAATGACAATGAATCACAATGACTGATAAAATGACAATGAATCACAATGAATGATAAAATGACAATGAATCACAATGAATGATAAAATGACAATGAATCACAATGACTGATAAAATGACAATGAATCACAATGACTGATAAAATGACAATGAATTACAATGAATGATAAAATAACCACAGTAGCAGATATGGCAGCAATAATGACAGTAGTAATATGTGTAGTGGACGCCATGCAGGATCACAGCAGCAGCCACGATCCACAAGAACCTGCTGGACGACAGAGACAGAAACTCCAGGGAAGAAGTTTAGTTAGTAACATGCATTAATGAGACAGAAGAGGATTCTGTGGGAAGACTATTATATTATCAATTTCAATGCCATATGAGAGAACAAGATCAAGAGTGTGGTTCAGACAATGAGTCGGTTTATTTACACTTTGACAAAAGCCAATTGAGTCTAATAGAGAGATAAAAGCAGTACTAAGACTATCATTGTGGTTGTCCACATGAATGTTAAAATCACCTACAATAATTACGTTATCTGTTTTAAGGATCAAGCCTGATGCAAATTCTGCAAATTCAGATAAAAATTCAGAATAAGGACCTGGAGCTCGATATACTGTAACAAATAAAATTGGCTGCGAAGTTTTCCAGGTTGGGTGAGTGAGGCTAATAGACAGGTACATTTACCTGAGAAGCAAAACCAGATCAATGTTTCACAATTTCCATGGGAACGCAGCTACTGATGAAAAATGTTTTACTTCATCAAACAGCTAATGCTAAGCCAGTACTAGGTCATGTTGCAATTCAGTTCGCTGCAACACGCAGTATATTACCCATAATCCTCTGCTGTATGCCCTGCAGGAGGTGGAGCGTCTCTGCAGGCCCTCCTGTCTCGCTATGATTGGTCAGAGCACAGACCTGAGATCAGCAGTCACACCCTGACACACCTGTCCTGCCCCTCCATGCAGTCATGTGACCCCCACAGCTTCCTGGAGTGGATTGGAGCTGTGGATGCCGACATAAGCTGGTATGAGGATGGACGTCAAACTGTGACCTCATGTGACACGTCATATGACACGTCACGTGACCTTGTGACGTGTGTTCTTACATTGTGTGACTTCTTCTGTGGTTTTAGTGAGAACTCATCCAACAGCTTCCTGTCCTCCCTCGTGTGTCCTGAGCCAAACACCACGTTAAGTCAAGCTCTGAGGGTCTCCGTCTGCGGACTGCTGCTTCCTCAAGACATCCACCGACTCATCCAGCAGATCAGGTGAGCTGAACTCACATTGACCCCGATTTAATCAGTCTTTCTCAGCTGGTCTGACGGCGATCTTCTACCTGCAGGTGTTACCTGGAGCAGCCTCGGTTGGTGTCCTGGGTGTCGCTGACAGTTCACGGTTTTGCTGACAGTCCAGTGTCATGGGGTGGAAACGAGCACGGAGTGCTGAGAGGAGGAGAGAACTTCTACAGTCTGTTAATGTTCCACGACCACACCTACCACCTCCACCTGGCTACAGGAGCACACGACACCTGTCCGCCGTGATGTCACCACAGTGATGATGTCATCAACTGCTGGGTTCAGTCTTTTTGTTGTAGAAATGTTGAGTTACTTACCTGCTGCCTCAAGCTCACCTGTCCTTCCTGTTGGGGCCTCTCGAGGGCGCTCGCCTGTCATCACATTTCATTTATTAAATTTAATATTTGACTTTTGTCTTTAAAATAATTTACTAAAGAATGTTTGAACAATGTCAGAATAAAAACAGTCTGATCAACTCATTCATTTTTTATTGAAATAATATGGATGTCACAGTCTGTACAGGTCTGTGTGTACAGACGGTCTGTAGAGGTCTGTGTGTACAGACGGTCTCTAGTCTGTGTACAGACGGTCTGTACAGGTCTGTGTGTACAGACGGTCTGTAGAGGTCTGTGTGTACAGACGGTCTCTAGTCTGTGTACAGACGGTCTGTAGAGGTCTGTGTGTACAGACGGTCTGTGTGTACAGACGGTCTGTAGAGGTCTGTGTGTACAGACGGTCTGTGTGTACAGACGGTCTGTAGTGGTCTGTGTGTACAGACGGTGTGTACAGACGGTCTGTAGAGGTCTGTGTGTACAGACGGTCTGTGTGTACAGACCGTCTGTAGAGGTCTGTGTGTACAGACGGTCTGTGTCTGTAGTGGTCTGTGTGTACAGACGGTCTGTAGAGGTCTGTGTGTACAGACGGTCTGTAGAGGTCTGTGTGTACAGACGGTCTGTAGTGGTCTGTGTGTACAGACGGTCTCTAGTCTGTGTACAGACGGTCTGTAGAGGTCTGTGTGTACAGACGGTCTGTAGTGGTCTGTGTGTACAGACGGTCTGTAGAGGTCTGTGTGTACAGACGGTCTGTAGTGGTCTGTGTGTACAGACGGTCTGTGTGTACAGACGGTCTGTAGTGGTCTGTGTGTACAGACGGTCTGTAGTGGTCTGTGTGTACAGACGGTCTGTAGAGGTCTGTGTGTACAGACGGTCTGTAGAGGTCTGTGTTTACAGACGGTGTGTACAGACGGTCTGTAGAGGTCTGTGTGTACAGACGGTCTGTAGAGGTCTGTGTGTACAGACGGTCTGTGTGTACAGACGGTCTGTAGTGGTCTGTATGTACAGACGGTCTGTAGAGGTCTGTGTGTACAGACGGTCTGTAGTGGTCTGTGTGTACAGACGGTCTGTAGTGGTCTGTGTGTACAGACGGTCTGTAGTGGTCTGTGTGTACAGACGGTCTGTAGTGGTCTGTGTGTACAGATGGTCTGTAGTGGTCTCTGTGTACAGACGGTCTGTAGAGGTCTGTGTGTACAGACGGTCTGTGTGTACAGACGGTCTGTAGTGGTCTGTATGTACAGACGGTCTGTAGTGGTCTGTGTGTACAGACGGTCTGTAGTGGTCTGTGTGTACAGATGGTCTGTAGTGGTCTCTGTGTACAGACGGTCTCTAGTCTGTGTACAGACGGTCTGTAGAGGTCTGTGTGTACAGACGGTCTGTAATGGTCTGTGACAAAATTCTTGTTTTATTTTGTGGAATTTTATTTTCAGTGTTTTGATATCAAACAACAAAGTTTAATTTACAGGAGACACAAATTGATTTTGTCCAGAGCCCGGTCCTGCTCAGAGCCTCATAATTTATAATTTATATTTATTTATAATTTATAATTAAACACATCAACCTGCTGGATGACACACACTGACAGAGCCTTCAGCTTCTGCAGGCTGCACAGTTCACCACACCTGATGGCATCATAGGAAGTACACAAGAACACCTGTGGGCGGAGCTACACCGCCTACCTCCACCTCACTGAACCTGTGATGTCATTCAGCTGATGAAGCTTACACAGTAATAGTCTTGAATGTCTGTCCATAGAAACACTTTTATTCTGAAAGGGATACAGAAAGTTGAGTCAGGTTTGACATTTTACAGAAGCTGCTATGATGAAGTTATGATACCATCATTTCATCTCGACCCTGTTGACATGGACCTGGTCTAAGAGAGGACAGACTGAGGAGCCGCAGACTCGTATCAGAACCAGAACCAGCAGAGTCCGAGTCCAGCCTCCTCTTACTGTAGAAAAACATCAGAGGGAATTCTGGGAGAAGTTCAGAGGTTAGCTCCTTCTAAAGGAATAGTCCAGTACCGACGGGGTCCAGTACCGACGGGTCACAACCAATGATGTATTGAGCTGTTTAACCCCCGAGGTCGTCTGTTCAGGTTCTTTTCAAACCAGCACTGGTTCTGATGCCCTCGGTTTGGTCTTGTAGGACCAACATTCATGGGTCATTTGTTATAATCTGTGATGATCGCTTTGATGTTATGACCCAAAGGAAGCTGAAGAACAGAACCCCGTGGAACTCTGTAGAACCAAAGGTTCTGCTCAGATTATAACTTAATGTTAGAACATAAGGAGGGTTCTGGTTCCAGCTCAGAGTCTGCTGAGTCAGTCCTGCTCCTTGTTCTGGTCCAAGTTCTAGCAGAGCTCAGTTCTCCTCTGCAGGTACTGCAGAATGGAGTCAGTTCCCTGTGATGAGCCCCAAACTCTCTTCAGGGCTTCACACTCACGCTCATTAGCTTGCTCCAGAGCACTGCGGCTGGTGTTCCTCATCAGAGCTTTGGACTCCCGAAGAACCTGCAGAACCACAGTGTCAGTTCGAGAATGTATAAACACTACAATATATACACAACCTCTACGCTCTATACAACCTCTAACCTATATGGACTCTGACTGTCTACCTGAACCTGTTCAGAATCACCTGCGAGTTCACGGTCACCAGCTCTTTGATTCGCAGTATCACTTCCTGCGTGAACGTTCCCGGCCAGAGAACCTGAGACACCAGACCTTTAAGACATGCCTCCTGAGCCGTCAACTTCCTGCCACTCAGCAGCAGCTCGTTAGCCTGGAACAAAACGAAACGTTTTAACTTTTAATGCACCAGAACGTTTTAGCCTGGAACAGAAAGTTTAACAGTGGAACAGAATGTCCCAGCCTGGAACAGAACGGTTCAGCCTGGACTGGTTTAACTGATGCACTGACCGATGCGAGGCCCATTATGCGGGGGAAGGTGAAGGACGAGCAGGCATCTGGAGTCTGGCCATAAGATGTGTATGGCGTCTGGAACCAGGCTTTCTCATTGGCCCACACCACATCACAGAGTGGCAGGATGGCGGCACCCAGGCCAAGCGCCGGCCCGTTCACTGCTGCTACAATCGGCTTCCTGAACTGGATGAAGGTGTTGACGAAAGTCCTGCACAGGGACAGGACAGAGAGATCAGATGCCAATGACGACATCACACAGGGCTGCCATGGCAACCTTGCTCCTCCAGGTGGTTACCTGATTGTCTCGGCCATCTTGATGCTCTCCTTCTTCCTGTCGTCCGTCAGGCGTCTGATGAAATACAGGAAGTCAAGCCCGCAGCAGAAGATGCTTCCAACAGCACCAAGTAACACCAGCTTACTGTCATCTGATGCTGCTGTCGCCATGGCACTCTGGATCTCCTTCATCACCTAATGAGGAATAACAGTAACCATGACAACAGTCTATTTGTTTGTTTATTTGGGGGTGTGGTCTCTTCTAAAGATTAAGTGTCTAACCTGTGTAGGCGTGGCCTCACCACAGGGTTCAGTGTTTATTTTGGGGCGTGTTAAAACATGTATGGGCGCGGCCTCACCTCAGGGTTAAGCGTGTTGTTCTCGGAGCTCTTGGTCGACAGCAGGATGTGCGTAAAACCATCTTGTTTCTTCACCACAATGTCGCGGTAACGGTAAGCACTCTCCGTTTGGCGAACACTGAACCTCAGACGTTTATCGAAAGCTGAGCGTTCCTCTAGACGTCGTTTCCCCGTTGCACTGGTCACCCCAGCAACAGCACTCTGAACACCAGACATCCCATTGGCAGCGACAGCATCAATCAAAGGTAAGTTACCTGGAGGAACCAGAAGGCAGATTTCAGGTCAAGACCAAAAAATATCGTCCTCTGTCCAGTGGGACACCTGAGTATTTGACCTTTAACCTCACCTGTGCCGCCGAAGGAGCACAAGGCTGCAGGTGTTAGGGGTACTCGGGGAGGGGACAGGGTGTTCTGGTTGCGTGGCCTGGTCCCCATGCGAGCCCTCTCCTCTCCAGGCCCCAGCTGGACTCCTGCAGGTTTTTCCAGCAGGGCGACCTCAGGTGGGACCAGGTGAGCCTCTTGAGCTCCAGCCTCCAAGCCATGAGCAGCCTCACTGGGAGACTCCTCTGAGTCCGGGTGGCTATTCATTGGACTCTTAGGAACCAGGATTTTGATGCCAGTCTTGGACAAATCCACGCTGCGACGGGCTGAACCAGCCAGAGACGCCGGCATCAGACTGCTGCTAAACCTGCCGGCCAGAAGAGGCTGCTGGGAACTGACGGAGGCCGGGTGGGGCAGGTGAGTCGGGCTGAGAGCAGGTTTGGTCTGATCACAGTCTCCAGTTAGACCTCCACTGATGTCACTGCGAGTGGCGGCAGTGGGCAGCGGCCTGCAGGACGGCCTGTGGGCGGGGCTGCAGTGGTGGCTAGGAGAGCTGCGGGTGGAGCGCAGTAACGTGTTGTCTCTCTGCCGCTCAGCGTACTGACGGTTGAAGTCGTGGACGTAGATCATACAGGTGGACAGGTGACTCTCTGGCTCCCAGGTGTCCCCCTCTGAACCGTAACCTCGCCACCTGACCAGGTACTCCACCTTCCCCTTCTTACTTTTCCTCTTATCCACGATCCTCTCCACCTGCAGCATGTAAAAAGGAGGAAGCTGAGGTGACAACACGTCAATGACACATTAACCACACATTGCTGACGTGATAATAACACGTCAGTGACGCGATAACCACACCTCAGTGACACGATAACAAGTCAGTGACTCGATAACAACACGTTAGTGACACATTAACCACACATTGCTGACGCGATAATAACACGCCAGTGACTCGATGACACGTCAGTGACTCGATAATAACACATCAATGACACGATAACAAGTCAGTAACACAATAACACGTCAGTGACACGACGACACGTCAGTGACTCGATAATAACACATCAATGACACGATAACAAGTCAGTAACACAATAACACGTCAGTGACTCGACGACACGTCAGTGACTCGATAATAACACATCAATGACACGATAACAAGTCAGTAACACAATAACACGTCAGTGACTCGACGACACGTCAGTGACTCGATAATAACACATCAATGACACGATAACAAGTCAGTAACACAATAACACGTCAGTGACTCGATAACAACACGTCAGTGACTCGATAACCCGTCAGTGACTCGATAACAACACGTCAGTGACTCGATAACAACACGTCAGTGACTCGATAACACGTCAGTGACTCGATAACACGTCAGTGACTGATAACACGTCAGTGACACGATAACACGTCAGTGACTCGATAACACGTCAGTGACACGATAACAACACGTCAGTGACACGATAACAACACGTCAGTGACTCGATAACAACACGTCAGTGACTCGATAACACGTCAGTGACTCGATAACAACACGTCAGTGACTCGATAACAACACGTCAGTGACTCGATAACACGTCAGTGACTCGATAACACGTCAGTGACTGATAACACGTCAGTGACACGATAACACGTCAGTGACTCGATAACACGTCAGTGACACGATAACAACACGTCAGTGACACGATAACAACACGTCAGTGACTCGATAACAACACGTCAGTGACTCGATAACACGTCAGTGACTCGATAACAACACGTCAGTGACTCGATAACAACACGTCAGTGACACGATAACACGTCAGTGACACGATAACAACACGTCAGTGACTCGATAACAACACGTCAGTGACTGATAACACGATAACAACACGTCAGTGACTGATAACAACACGTCAGTGACACGATAACAACACGTCAGTGACACGATAACAACACGTCAGTGACACGATGACACGATAACAACACGTCAGTGACACGATAACAACACGTCAGTGACACGATAACAACACGTCAGTGACACGATAACAACACGTCAGTGACACGATAACAACACGTCAGTGACACGATGACACGATAACAACACGTCAGTGACACGATAACAACACGTCAGTGACACGATAACAACACGTCAGTGACAAGATGACACGATAATAACACGTCAGTGACACGATAACAACACGTCAGTGACACGATAACAACACGTCAGTGACACGATAACAACACGTCAGTGACACGATGACACGATAACAACACGTCAGTGACACGATAACAACACGTCAGTGACACGATAACAACACGTCAGGGACACGATAACAACACGATAACAACACGTCAGTGACTCGATAACAACACGTCAGTGACACGATAACAACACGTCAGTGACACGATAACAACACGTCAGTGACACGATAACAACACGTCAGTGACTCGATAACAACACGTCAGTGACTGATAACAACACGTCAGTGACTGATAACAACACGTCAGTGACACGATAACACGTCAGTGACTCGATAACACGTCAGTGACACGATAACAACACGTCAGTGACTCGATAACAACACGTCAGGGACTCGATAACAACACGTCAGTGACTCGATAACAACACGTCAGTGACAACACGTCAGTGACACGATAACACGATAACACGTCAGTGACTCGATAACAACACGTCAGTGACTGATAACAACACGTCAGTGACACGATAACACGTCAGTGACACGATAACAACACGTCAGTGACTCGATAACAACACGTCAGTGACACGATAACAACACGTCAGTGACTCGATAACACGTCAGTGACACGATGACACGATAACAACACGTCAGTGACACGATAACAACACGTCGGTGACACGATAACAACACGTCGGTGACTCGATAACACCACGTCGGTGACTCGATAACACGTCAGTGACTCGATAACAACACGTCGGTGACACGATAACAACACGTCGGTGACTCGATAACACCACGTCGGTGACACGATAACACCACGTCGTTGACTCCATAACACCACGTCGGTGACACGATAACAACACGTCGGTGACTCGATAACAACACGTCGGTGACTCGATAACAACACGTCGGTGACACGATAACAACACGTCAGTGACTCGATAACAACGTCAGTGACTCGATAACAACACGTCAGTGACTCGATAACACGTCAGTGACTCGATAACACGTCAGTGACTCGATAACACGTCAGTGACACGATAACAACACGTCAGTGACACGATAACAATACGTCAGTGACTCGATAACACGTCAGTGACACGATAACAACACGTCAGTGACACGATAACACGTCAGTGACTCGATAACACGTCAGTGACACGATAACAACACGTCAGTGACACGATAACAACACGTCAGTGACTCGATAACACGTCAGTGACTCGATAACACGTCAGTGACACGATAACAACACGTCAGTGACACGATAACACTACGTCAGTGACTCGATGACACGTCAATGACTCGATAACACGTCAGTGACACGATAACAACACGTCAGTGACTCGATAACAACACGTCAGTGACACGATAACAACACGTCAGTGACACGATAATAACACGCCACTGACTCGATAACACGCCACTGACACGATAAAAACACGTCAGTGACTCGATAACAACACGTCAGTGACTCGATAACAACACGTCAGTGACTCGATAACAACACGTCAGTGACTCGATAACACGTCAGTGACACGATAACAACACGTCAGTGACACGATAACACTACGTCAGTGACTCGATAACACGTCAGTGACTCGATAACACGTCAGTGACACGATAACAACACGTCAGTGACACGATAACACGTCAGTGACTCGATAACACGTCAGTGACTCGATAACAACACGTCGGTGACACGATAACAACACGTCGGTGACTCGATAACAACACGTCGGTGACTCGATAACAACACGTCGGTGACTCGATAACACCACGTCGGTGACTCGATAACACGTCAGTGACTCGATAACAACACGTCGGTGACACGATAACACCACGTCGGTGACTCGATAACACCACGTCGGTGACACGATAACAACACGTCAGTGACTCGATAACAACACGTCAGTGACACGATAATAACACGCCACTGACTCGATAACACGTCAGTGACACGATAAAAACACGTCAGTGACTCGATAACAACACGTCAGTGACTCGATAACAACACGTCAGTGACTCGATAACAACACGTCAGTGACACGATAACAACACGTCAGTGACTCGATAACAACACGTCAGTGACACGATAACAACACGTCAGTGACACGATAATAACACGCCACTGACTCGATAACACGCCACTGACACGATAAAAACACGTCAGTGACTCGATAACAACACGTCAGTGACTCGATAACAACACGTCAGTGACTCGATAACAACACGTCAGTGACTCGATAACACGTCAGTGACACGATAACAACACGTCAGTGACACGATAACACTACGTCAGTGACTCGATAACACGTCAGTGACTCGATAACACGTCAGTGACACGATAACAACACGTCAGTGACTCGATAACACGTCAGTGACTCGATAACAACACGTCGGTGACACGATAACAACACGTCGGTGACTCGATAACAACACGTCGGTGACTCGATAACACCACGTCGGTGACTCGATAACACGTCAGTGACTCGATAACAACACGTCGGTGACACGATAACACCACGTCGGTGACTCGATAACACCACGTCGGTGACACGATAACAACACGTCAGTGACTCGATAACAACACGTCAGTGACACGATAATAACACGCCACTGACTCGATAACACGTCAGTGACACGATAAAAACACGTCAGTGACTCGATAACAACACGTCAGTGACTCGATAACAACACGTCAGTGACTCGATAACAACACGTCAGTGACTCGATAACAACACGTCAGTGACACGATAACAACACGTCAGTGACACGATAACAACACGTCAGTGACACGATAACAACACGTCAGTGACACGATAACAACACGTCAGTGACACGATAATAACACGCCAATGACTCGATAACACGTCAGTGACACGATAAAAACACGTCAGTGACACGATAACAACACGTCAGTGACACGATAACAACACGTCAGTGACACGATAACAACACGCCAATGACTCGATAACACGTCAGTGACACGATAAAAACACGTCAGTGACACGATAACAACACGTCAGTGACTCGATAACAACACGTCAGTGACTCGATAACAACATGTCAGTGACACGATAACAACATGTCAGTGACACGATAACAACACGTCAGTGACTCGATAACAACACGTCAGTGACATGATAACACGTCAGTGACACGATAACAACACGTCAGTGACACGATAACAACACGTCAGTGACACGATAACAACATGTCAGTGACACGATAACAACACACCAGTGACTCGATAACACGTCAATGACTCGATAACAACACACCAGTGAACACGTTAATATTCAGTCAGCTAATGACATGATTAGTGCTGTTGGAAAGTGAGAGGTGTTCCTAATATTATGGCCCAGTCATATGGACACGTGTCTGATTCACCTCCTTAACAAACATGGTGACATCGTTAATTAAAAACATAAGACTGTTCACGTGACCTGAACATACCTGTCAGCTGATGTGTTTGATCCATCAGTTTATTTAATTAACTGATTAATTCATAACATAATTGACTGTTAACGTCAGGGTAAATTGTCTCATGGTCAAAGTTTCTCTTCACTCCATAAACACACATGTAACCTGTTAGCATGGAGCTAGCATGGAGCTAGCTCTTCTCCATAAACACACATGTAACCTGTTAGCATGGAGCTAGCATGGAGCTAGCTCTTCTCCATAAACACACATGTAACCTGTTAGCATGGAGCTAGCATGGAGCTAGCTCTTCTCCATAAACACACATGTAACCTGTTAGCATGGAGCTAGCATGGAGCTAACTCTTCTCCTTAAACACACATGTAACCTGTTAGCATGGAGCTAGCATGGAGCTAGCTCTTCTCCATAAACACACATGTAACCTGTTAGCATGAAGCTAGCATGCAGCTAACTCTTCTCCATAAACACACATGTAACCTGTTAGCATGAAGCTAGCATGGAGCTAACTCTTCTCCTTAAACACACATGTAACCTGTTAGCATGGAGCTAGCATGGAGCTAGCTCTTCTCCATAAACACACATGTAACCTGTTAACATGAAGCTAGCATGGAGCTAACTCTTCTCCATAAACACACATGTAACCTGTTAGCATGGAGCTAGCATGGAGCTAACTCTTCTCCTTAAACACACATGTAACCTGTTAGCATGGAGCTAGCATGGAGCTAACTCTTCTCCTTAAACACACATGTACCCTGTTAGCATTGGAGCTAACATGGAGCTAACTCTTCTCCTTAAACACACATGTAACCTGTTAGCATGGAGCTAGCATGGAGCTAACTCTTCTCCTTAAACACACATGTAACCTGTTAGCATGGAGCTAGCATGGAGCTAACTCTTCTCCATAAACACACATGTAACCTGTTAGCATGAAGCTAGCATGGAGCTAACTCTTCGCCATAAACACACATGTAACCTGTTAGCATGGAGCTAGCATGGAGCTAACTCTTCTCCTTAAACACACATGTAACCTGTTAGCATGAAGCTAGCATGGAGCTAACTCTTCGCCATAAACACACATGTAACCTGTTAGCATGGAGCTAGCATGGAGCTAACTCTTCTCCTTAAACACACATGTAACCTGTTAGCATGAAGCTAGCATGGAGCTAACTCTTCGCCATAAACACACATGTAACCTGTTAGCATGGAGCTAGCATGGAGCTAACTCTTCTCCTTAAACACACATGTAACCTGTTAGCATGGAGCTAGCATGGAGCTAACTCTTCTCCTTAAACACACATGTAACCTGTTAGCATTAAGCTAGCATGGAGCTAACTCTTCTCCATAAACACACATGTAACCTGTTAGCATGGAGCTAGCATGGAGCTAACTCTGCTGGCTAGTTACCAAAGCTAACTTAGTTAGTAGTTTTGATCAGCTGACATCCTCTGACTCACTTTAACGAGTCGCCGAGTCGATAACTAACTAGTTTGATGTTCGTAAAGTTCACAAAGTAAACTCTGCCGTTAGCATGTTAGCAGTTAGCATAATCTCGCGTCACCTCGTAGAACTCTTCCGTAGCCATGGAGACTGTGCGCGTGCACGAGCAGCTTCCCGAAGCTTCTTCAGGTGAGCCGCGACATGAGACGCAGGTGGAGGTGAACGTCTGTCGGTGTGTCCGCTTCTTCTCGCGGCCGCTTGCTACTTTATCACAGTTAACTAGCTGTTAGCTGTTAGCACGCCAGCTTTACCCTAACATCCGGTCTGACTCAGTCACCTTCAAAATAAAAGCCGCCGGACCGCTGCTGTTCTACTGCATTAACTCATCAAATTAACCAATAATTGATTATTTTAATGAGGCACGAGGTTACTGGACGGAAGAGGATCAAAGCCACATGTGAAACATTTATTTGAGTTCTGACTCTAAACTTTAAATTTAGATTTTATTCCACATGAACACCAGCAAGATGAAAGAGATGGTAAGTGACTTCAGGTGGAAAAAGCCTCAGACCAGACCTGTGAACATCCATATGGAGATGGTAGAAGCATACAGACACCTGTGTGTTCACCTCAACAACAAACTGTACTGTTCGGACAACGTAGACGTCCTCTACAAAAAAGCTCAAAGTCGTCTCCACTTACTGAGGAGATTGTGGACCTCTGGACTGTGCAGGACTCTGTTACACCTTCTATGACTCTGTGATGGCGTCTGTATTATTCTATGCATTAGTCTGCTGGGGAGGTAGAAGCATGGAGAGAGAGCGGAGAAGATTCAACAAACTGGTAAAGAGGTCCAGCTCTGGACTCCAGAGAGGAAGTAGGGTAGAGGAAAATGTTAAACAACTCCTCTCACCTCCTGCATGAGACTGGGGAGGCAGGACTTCATGACTTTCTCTATATATTTGTATTAATCAGTAATTTCCATCAACCTTCTGCATATGAGCTGCTGTGACAAGTGAGTTTCCCCAGTGTGGATCATTAACATCTATCATTAAACAGCTGTGATGTGTTTCATTGTTTGAACTGCTTTTATTTGATTTCCCAGAGATGGGTCAAACATACACGATGAATCACATGAACACACATGATGTCGTGGCATGTTCACACAGAAAGAAGTAAAGTTTTACATGAAGATCTTCTCCTACTCAGTCAGACTTTTTGTTGGTCTGCTTGCGGCGTGGTAACGATGGAGCGAACATTGCGACGCTGTCATCATCATCGCTCTGGGTGGGTCGATGCTTACAGCAGAGGTAGCAGAACATGGCCACCATGGTGAGTGGGATGCTGACCAGGAGGCAGCCAAGTAGCGGAGCCTGGATGAACACCAGCTGGACGTACAGACACAGGATGGAGAGGTCAGAGGTCACATAGACAGGAAACATGAAACAGGACTAATGATGAATAGACGTACTGTCAGTGTGACTCTAATGTCATAAATGAGGCGGCTCATGCGTTGATAGGCGCAGTTTCCTCCCTGACCCTGAGACCAAACAAAGTCACACATAAATGTTTCACCAATACTCCAAGTAATCATTCTTCAGGTGAAGCTGCACTCCAGACTCACCTGTATGGTGCCGTCTAGAATACCATTCAGGAAGTCCAGCAGGTGGCGCTCTGTCTCCATGGCGCCCAGTGGCAGGAAATAGCCGTCATTGGATAGATTAAGCGCAATGATGAAGGGCAGGGTCACCTGACTAACAACAAACCAATCAAACTTATTTAGTCATCACATCATCCAGTGCAATGCAAGTCGGTCTCCAGTCTGTAGTCGTTACAGTCTGTGGTCATTACAGTCTGTGGTCATTACAGTCTGTGGTTATTACAGTCTGTGGTCATTACAGTCTGTGGTTATTACAGTCTGTGGTCATTACAGTCTGTGGTTATTACAGTCTGTGGTCATTACAGCCTGTGGTCATTACAGTCTGTGGTCATTACAGTCTGTGGTTATTACAGTCTGTGGTCATTACAGCCTGTGGTCATTACAGTCTGTGGTTATTACAGTCTGTGGTTATTACAGTCTGTGGTCATTACAGCCTGTGGTTATTACAGTCTGTGGTCATTACAGTCTGTGGTCATTACAGTCTGTGGTTATTACAGTCTGTGGTTATTACAGTCTGTGGTCATTACAGTCTGTGGTTATTACAGTCTGTGGTCATTACAGTCTGTGGTTATTACAGTCTGTGGTTATTACAGCCTGTGGTTATTACAGTCTGTGGTCATTACAGTCTGTGGTCATTACAGCCTGTGGTTATTACAGTCTGTGGTCATTACAGTCTGTGGTTATTACAGTCTGTGGTTATTACAGTCTGTGGTCATTACAGTCTGTGGTCATTACAGTCTGTGGTCATTACAGTCTGTGGTTATTACAGTCTGTGGTCATTACAGCCTGTGGTTATTACAGTCTGTGGTCATTACAGTCTGTGGTCATTACAGCCTGTGGTCATTACAGCCTGTGGTTATTACAGTCTGTGGTCATTACAGTCTGTGGTTATTACAGTCTGTGGTTATTACAGCCTGTGGTCATTACAGTCTGTGGTTATTACAGTCTGTGGTCATTACAGTCTGTGGTCATTACAGTCTGTGGTTATTACAGTCTGTGGTCATTACAGTCTGTGGTTATTACAGTCTGTGGTCATTACAGTCTGTGGTTATTACAGTCTGTGGTTATTACAGCCTGTGGTTATTACAGTCTGTGGTCATTACAGTCTGTGGTCATTACAGCCTGTGGTCATTACAGCCTGTGGTTATTACAGTCTGTGGTCATTACAGTCTGTGGTTATTACAGTCTGTGGTCATTACAGCCTGTGGTCATTACAGTCTGTGGTTATTACAGTCTGTGGTCATTACAGCCTGTGGTTATTACAGTCTGTGGTCATTACAGTCTGTGGTCATTACAGCCTGTGGTTATTACAGTCTGTGGTCATTACAGCCTGTGGTCATTACAGTCTGTGGTCATTACAGCCTATGGTTATTACAGTCTGTGGTTATTACAGTCTGTGGTCATTACAGTCTGTGGTTATTACAGTCTGTGGTCATTACAGCCTGTGGTTATTACAGCCTGTGGTTATTACAGTCTGTGGTACAGTCTGTGGTCATTACAGTCTGTGGTCATTACAGTCTGTGGTCATTACAGCCTGTGGTTATTACAGTCTGTGGTCATTACAGCCTGTGGTCATTACAGTCTGTGGTCATTACAGTCTGTGGTTATTACAGCCTGTGGTCATTACAGTCTGTGGTCATTACAGCCTGTGGTCATTACAGTCTGTGGTCATTACAGTCTGTGGTTATTACAGCCTGTGGTTATTACAGTCTGTGGTCATTACAGCCTATGGTTATTACAGCCTGTGGTCATTACAGTCTGTGGTCATTACAGTCTGTGGTTATTACAGTCTGTGGTCATTACAGTCTGTGGTCATTACAGTATGTGGTCATTACATTACCCCATCACAAATCCATTAATGTAGTCACTGCCCTCCATTAAGCCAAAATGGAAGTGTCTGAGAGATAGGCAGGCAGACAGACAGACAGACAGGCAGGCAGGCAGGCAGACAGGAAGTTAGTTTCAGGTCTTTGTTATTCATTCACAGTAAATATTGGTGGGTCTTGGTGTCAGATCCTGACCTGCTGTAGATCTCTCTGTAGTCTGTAGCCACTTTCTCCACAAGACCTTTAAACCTGGACAGGTAACAGGAAACGCATCACAGATGATTCAGTCACATGACGGTGTCACAGTGTTTTTGTTATGTGGTGGATGTTACCTCAGACTTTCCTCACACTGACCCTTCTCCTCTACCAGCACCACCAGCACCAGTTTACCTGCAGCAGAGGGGCAGAGTTACCTCACATCAGCCAATCAGCAGCTTTCTGCACTCCTAAGCTCCATTAGTTTTTACAAAGTCCGAAGTGAACATTTATAAATAAGAATGATTGGACAGACCTGTAGGTGTGTGGACGTAGATGATTTTCAGAATAAGAGCTTTGTAACTGGCCACATTGTGGCACTAATGTTAACAAATGTTAACAGTATGTTGAGCAGGTTAAATCTACATGTACCTGTTGCATACACATACATGTAGGTGTATGTGCCGTGCACGTCCCTGAGGATGTGACATCACAGTGAGCTGTGATTATGTTACCTGACTCTCCCATGGAGTACAGCGTGTAGCTGTCGATTTTGAAGTAGTTTGGGAAACGTTCTCTGTTGATCCACGACTTCAGGTCACCGTCAAGTTCCTCTGAAACACAACAAGAACCCAGAGCCACACCTGTCAGACCACCTGAGGAGGGAAATTCAGTTCACACACGATGAAACATGATTTAAATGTATGTTTACACGGACACGCTTCAGCTGCTTTCATCTGTCACAGACTTTAAACTGGGCAGACTGTTGTCATGGTAACGTCAGTTCTACCTGTCATAAGGTAAAGGTTGCTGTCCTGTCTCACCATTGAAAGTGAAGTAGGTTCCATCTTTAAAAACCACCACAGCTGGCAGAGACGGGAGGGAGACGGTCTGAAACACAAAACACATCCTCAGTCCAAGTTTACGGACGGGTGGATCAGGTCTACAGATGGGTGGATCAGGTCTACAGACACGTGGATCAGGTCTACGGGCAGGTGGATCAGGTCTACGGACGGGTGGATCAGGTCTATGGACGGGTGGATCAGGTCTACGGACGGGTGGATCAGGTCTACGGGCAGGTGGATCAGGTCTACGGACGGGTGGATCAGGTCTATGGACGGGTGGATCAGGTCTACGGACGGGTGGATCAGGTCTACAGGCAGGTGGATCAGTCTACGAACCAGTGGATCAGGTCTATGGACAGGTGGATCAGGTCTACAGGCAGGTGGATCAGGTCTACAGACATATGGATCTGGTCTACAGACAGGTGGATCAGATCTACAGACAGGTGGATCAGGTCTACAGGCAGGTGGATCAGTCTCTGGACGGGTGGATCAGGTCTACAGACAGATGGATCACGTCTCAAACCTTCGGCAGGACGTCTCTGGATGCAGAGAAGAAGAATGTGTGAACAATCAGCTCATTGGCTACTGATGAGAAGTTTCCCTGAAACAACAACAAAGGTCAAAGATCATTTTCTGTGTGTGTGTGTGTGTGTGTGTGTGTGTGTGTGTGAGTGTGTGTACCTTCAGTGGTGATGTGGCTCCCACGTAAACAATCATGACATTGTGGCGTTTCATGGCATGTTGGAAGAGCTGCACGCTACTTAGAGATCGAACCAACGGCCTGAAAGACATGGCACAGACACACTGCTGTGATGTCACAGTGATGACGATGGACGATAAATAACAATGACATCATACATGACAACAGTCATATTCACTCACCCTGCAACTCGATTTGCAAAGTCCATGATTCCCTCTTTGGTTCTCGGTCCTGGATAATTATATTTCACATCTTTCTTCAACCTAAAACAAACATTTGACACCTGTAAAACAACCTTAAAACAACCTTAAAATAACTGTAAAACTGATCTGAGGACTCACATGAGGATGGCTGGATAATTCATGACCCTGAAGTCTTTGGCCAAACCTGCAGAAAAAAACGCAACAACAACTCAGACCTCTGAACTCTGACCTCTGAGCTGTCCTGCAGATCACATATACGTTTCCATGGAAATGAGAACAGTTTGATTTGTTACAATTTGTTTAGAGTTGTTTTATTCTGAACCGCTGACTGACCCTAACCCTTGTAAAATAAAGGTCTCAGTCATTTCAAGTTGTTCTCACGCTGATGTATGAATTTGTTATTTGATGTTGTAAAAAGAGGTTTGATGTGATGATTGACAGCTGATTCCGGCTCATCATTAAGTCAGCAGACTTTTGGGCGGGGCCTTGATACCGCCGCTCCAACCCTGATTCATTTTTGTATAATGAGAGGAAGTTATTTTGATAGTTTTAATTTGACAGTTTCATTTTGACAGTTTTATTTTGATAGTTTTAATTTGATAGTTTTATTTTGATAGTTTTACTGACCCGTGCTTTTGGTGGTGTCAGATTTGCCGACATTGATCAGAGATCCGAGACTCCTGAGTTCTGAGCCGATCTGATGCCAAACAGGATCCAGCTGTTTACAGAATGTACACCAGGGGGCGTAAAACTGCAAACAGGTGAGAATTCATAACAAGTAAGAAATTATAACAGGTGAGAGGTCATAACAAGTAAGAAATTATAAAAGGTGAGAGGTTATAACAGGTCAGGCCGTACTTTGATGAGCCAGACATCGTCAGCTCCTCTCGTCTCCATGAAGCTGTTAATGATAAGACATATTAATTATTCAAATGATCAGAATTCATCATTTGACATCATATGAGAGATGATGATGTCATGATTTTGTACTCACGTATCATCGAGCTCCACTACGAAGGCAGACCCAGACACCACCAGAACCAGAACCAGAGGCACTGAAACACAAACCAAACATGATTCTCCTGGTTCAGTCAGTCACCTTTAAAAGATTTGCACTTTTTATTGTTGACTGATTTAATAAAATCAGTCAAAATAAAATCTGATTTAATAAACTAAATATAATTTATTTTCATCAAATCGTACAAGAAAATCGCAGAGAAATGTCATCAGCTGACTGCTGCTGACACCTCGTCCAACAGTTGGACCATCTACAGGTCCAGTCTCAATCTATTGACATGGACCATGTGGAACCAGAACCAGTGAGTAAGTGAAGAAGAAACTGAGCATTGCCATGGCAACAGTGATGTTTTCCCATATGGCCCAAACAAAGATGGTGGTCAGAGGTGATCACTACATTCAACAAGAAAATCAAATATGAGCTGTGATTGGTTTATTGATTCAAAAAAAGACAGACAGGAAGCAGCTTGTGGACATGTTAATCCAGCAGGAACCCGATCTAACGTAGTATATGTATGGCTAAATGGTAGTATGGACAGAATTAACAGTATTTACAGTATACACAGTGAGGTATATGAAAACATGAGTGGAGTTTGTTGGAGGACTTACCTGATAGCAGCAGAGTGTTCCTCCTGTCCAACATGTCGACTGATGAAAGAGAGATTGAGGGCATAGCTAATCTGCTAATTGCTAAAAGACTGGACACACTGCTAATCTGTTGGATTAGCAGGATTCATTCAATCCGATGAGGCTTTATTGACAACAACAACACAGACAGTAACAAGAAGAATCTCAGTCTATGATCATCAATGTTTTAGAGTTTTCTCTCCTTAGGTAACACAAGGTCCCGTGTGGGCCTTGAGGTCCTCAGCAGTATTAGTTGTTTGGCTTTGGTTGGGAACAGTAGGTGCCAGTCTATCTCAACACTGTGGTGTCCAGGGTCACAGAGACCTGTTGCTGCCTTCATAGACATAATAGATAGCTTGTTGTTGACGGTCCAATCTGCGTAAACAGACATCTGTGTCTCCAGACTAGAATATGCTGACAATAACACCTCCATGGGTAAAGACATTCTCTGTGACTCATTCTGGGCGTGTAGTATTTGTGGTGTTATCTTGGGGTTTAAAGTCGATCCACCAGGATGAGTTGGGCAGAATTAGAGACCGACTCAGGCACTTCTGATGAACTTTGAGAGTGTCTCTAATTCTCCTTGGCCAAGCGTCAATAAATAATACAGCATAAGACATCAGAGGCTCCTGAACACTTTCTGAACTTCTGACCTCACCTTTGACCTTTGACTTCAGCAAGATCTCCACAACAATCAGATATCACTCAACAATAAAAGTCTCAATCTGAAAAAATTCATAACTGACAATAACATGAAACCAGACCACACCTACAGGATACACATATATGGACACAACCCGACCTGAGGGGTGGTGTTGCTGGAATATACAGAAAAGACATTAACACATCCATCATCTCCACCCCCACTACTCATTTATTTATATCGCTTTAATAAATACTACCCCCACCCCCACCCCTCTCAGTCTGTAACCAGGATAATCAGTTTGTGTGTGGGGGGTGGGGTTGGTCTGGTCCAGATTAATCCGGTTCTTGAAGAACAGTTTGAGGATTTTCAGTCAGGATTTAGAGTGCATCATAGCACAGAGACCGCATTAGTTAAAGTTACAAATGACCTCCTAATGGCTTCAGAGAAAGGACTCATCTCTGTACTTGTCCTGTTAGATCTCAGTTAGTTATCAGTTAACTAAACTCCAAGCATGCCTTAAGGATATAAAAAGTTGGATGACCTACAATTTTCTGATGTTAAATTCCGACAAAACTGAAGTTCTTGTAATTGGACCCAAACACCTCAGAAACTCTCTTTCTAGAGACTTTAGACGGGATCACCCTGGCCTCCAGCTCCACCGTAAAGAATCTTGGAGTTGTTTGTGTCTCTTGCATTGTCTCTCAAGCGGATGCAGAAAAACTAGTCCACACATTTGTTACTTCTAGGCTGGACTATTGTAACTCTTTGTTATCAGGCTGCTCCAATAAGTCTCTGAGGACTTTGCAGTTAATTCAGAATGCTGCTGCACGTGTTCTGACAGGAACCAAGATCAGAGATCACATCTCTCCCATTCTGGCTTCTGGAGGCAAACATAGTCTTTAAGAGTAGACTTATGACTTTCCTTCACACTTATAATTAGGGCTGGCTCAGGTCATCCCTTAGTTATGCTGCTATAGGACTACACTTCCCATGATGCACTGGGCTCTTCTCATGTTACTAACTTAACCTCTTCCCCAGATTTTTAGTGCTCTCTCGTCTCGTCAGGTTCTCATGTACATTTATTATTATAAGCTTTAGTCATATCTCCATAAGGTTTATAGTTTGTTATTGTTTTGCTGCAGCTGTGCATAACCTAACCCTCTGTAAGGTCTCTGTTACTTTAGTATCAAACGTTGATCAAACGTTGATCAAACGTTGACCAAACGTTGATTAAATGTTGGAGTGTTCACTGTGTCAGTGGTGTACTGGATAAGGAAACCGGCTGAATCTGGTTTGTTTCAACTTTTATTAAAAAATCTGTCCAGCAGAAAAAATAAAAATAAAAAAACTGACATCAGCAGTACATTAGGTGACATCATCAAACTCCAATCAGAAGTGAGGTCACAGTGTGGCATGCTGGGAGATGTCGTGGTGTCTGCGGACGTGTCTCAGCAGCAGCTGACGGTCCGGACTCGAGTACTCACACTGTTGGCATGGAAACGCCTCACCAGTGTGATGACGGCGAGCGTGGAGGTCCAAACTCTTCTTCTGGATGCTGAGAGACAAACAGGACAGGAGTTACTATGGCAACCATTGACCACGCCCAATCTGTTCAGGGAGTTAAGGTCACCATGGCAACCTAAAGGATACAGGGCTAGAGGAGGAGCCAAGTGCAGTCAGTGTGTTCTCAGGTGTGTGTGTGTGTGTGTGTGTGTGTGTGTGTGTGTGTGTGTGTTCTCAGGTGTGTTACCTGCTGTAGTCACAGTGCTGACACCTGTAGGGTTTCTCCTGACTGTGTGTTCGGCTGTGTCTGATCAGAGAGCTGCGATCTATCGAAGCGTACGGACACTCAGCACACCTATGCGGCTTCTCACCTGAAAACACACACAGCCAGTGCAGACAGTTAATTACATGTGTGTGTTACCTGTGGGTGTCCTCAGGTGTGTGTGTGTTACCTGTGTGTGTCCTCAGGTGCTGCAGCAGTGAGGCCTTCAGTCTGCTGCTGTAGGAACAGTGAGGACAGGTGAAAGGTTTGTCTCCTCCATGGACGCCCAGGTGACGCCTCAGAGTCAGCTTGGTGGAGAACTTCCTGCAGAGAAAAACATCACAGCTCTTACCTGTCCTCTCCTGTGATTGGTTAGTGCTGGGATTAATAAGGGACGCACATTTGCACAAGTTACTGCACATATGTATATTTTCTTATGTATATTTTTTAGAGGTAGAACTAAATGTTCTTCCTCATTGAGTGTGCCTGAAAGCACACACTATATATTATCCAGCGCGCTTATTGAATGTGCCTGAAAGAGCACACTCTTTAAAACCTCCCGGGCTTATTCTTCGTCTTCCGTTTCTTCTGCCAAAAATCGCCAAAAACGACGCCAAAAAATGAATGGCTGTGTATTTTGAGAACTTTCGAGAGCAAGAGTGTGTGATGTCATCGCTAAAGTGGAGAGGAGAGACAACGATCAGTGAAAAAATAAAACGTATTCGACTACTGTGGCCTCAAATGTACCACTCAAATGCACCACCAGATACGATTTATACATAAAATTTGTCGTCTCACTCACATTTGCCTGCTAAAGCTGTCAGATATATCATCTTGGCGGGAGACGCAAAGATGCGGCAGTAACACCCATCGACAGCCTCATAGACCATGTTAAAAAGGCGGGAAATTTTCTGGAGGAAAGCAGAAGTAACGTTTCTCTGAATCGCTCTAAAGGTCACATTTCTTCATTTATCAACACAAAACAAATATGTAGACGTTCAGGAAGCGCTCAGCATGCTCCAAGTTATGTCGGTTCAATGATTGAAAATACGGTTTTGGCCAGAGATCCTTCCGTTCAAGGGGTGGTCTCAGCATTTTCTCTCTGTCTCTGTCAGCATTCCCAACTGACATTCTCACAGGTGCAGTAACTGCTCTCCTGATTAGAGTTGGTCCTGGTTGCTTAGCAACCTTAAGCCTGCTTGAAGGAGGAGAGGGGGGAGGAGAAGCTGAGCAGCGGCCATTTTAGCAGTTATTGGCACTTAATTTGAACTTCTGTCTAAAATGGCAGACAGAGACAGCAGAGTAAAGACATGCTATTTGCTAACATTAGCGACCAATGCTAAAATTAATGCTAATTAACATCAAATAATCAAATCAAATACTAATCAAATACATGTTATTTGCTAACATGCTAATATTAACATGCTAATGCTAACTGCTAGCGCATCAACGCATCAGCGATAACATGCTAATGCTAACATGCTAATGTTAATTGCTAGCACATAAGCGCTAGCTGCTCCTGTGTCTAAATAAACATGTTAAAAATGACTGTTTGAGTTGTGCTTTTTGGATACAGACCCCCAGCAACAGCCCACTCGTCACTCTCAAAATTTGCTACTGAATTTGCTGAGCAGTGTCAGTAATAATGTATGGGGGTGATGGGGCCAGAGTCAGGCACACTCAAAATGTCTTTAGAAATGTTCTAGTTAGAGTTTATTCTGCATGCCTGTGTATACAGTGTTCTGTGTTACTGTGAAAGAATTTCTCAATAAAGTACTAAAAAGTGTGAGGACGTGTGGACTGAGGGATTGAGAGTAATTTTATTTTAATATTCAACCATCAAAAGTCACCTGTGGTGTTGTCACCTGTGGTGTAATTACCTGTGATGTTGTCACCTGTGGTGAAATTACATGTGATGTTGTCAGCTGTGATGTAATTACCTGTGATGTTGTCAGCTGTGATGTAATTACCTGTGATGTTGTCACCTGTGGTGTAATTACCTGTGATGTTGTCACCTGTGGTGTAGTCACCTGTGATGTTGTCACCTGTGATGTAGTCACCTGTGATGTTGTCACCTGTGGTGTAATTACCTGTGATGTTGTCACCTGTGGTGTAGTCACCTGTGATGTTGTCACCTGTGATGTTGTCACCTGTGATGTTGTCACCTGTGGTGTTGTCAGCTGTGATGTTGTCAGCTGTGGTGTAATTACCTGTGATGTTGTCAGCTGTGGTGTAATTACCTGTGATGTTGTCAGCTGTGGTGTAATTACCTGTGATGTTGTCACCTGTGATGTTGTCACCTGTGATGTTGTCAGCTGTGATGTTGTCACCTGTGATGTTGTCAGCTGTGGTGTAATTACCTGTGATGTTGTCAGCTGTGATGTTGTCAGCTGTGGTGTAATTACCTGTGATGTTGTCACCTGTGGTGTTGTCACCTGTGATGTTGTCACCTGTGGTGTAATTACCTGTGATGTTGTCACCTGTGATGTTGTCACCTGTGATGTTGTCAGCTGTGATGTTGTCAGCTGTGGTGTAGTCACCTGTGGTGAAATTACCTGTGATGTTGTCAGCTGTGATGTAATTACCTGTGATGTTGTCAGCTGTGATGTAATTACCTGTGATGTTGTCACCTGTGGTGTAATTACCTGTGATGTTGTCACCTGTGGTGTAGTCACCTGTGATGTTGTCACCTGTGATGTAGTCACCTGTGATGTTGTCACCTGTGGTGTAATTACCTGTGATGTTGTCACCTGTGGTGTAGTCACCTGTGATGTTGTCACCTGTGATGTTGTCACCTGTGATGTTGTCAGCTGTGGTGTAATTACCTGTGATGTTGTCACCTGTGGTGTAGTCACCTGTGATGTTGTCACCTGTGATGTAGTCACCTGTGATGTTGTCACCTGTGGTGTAATTACCTGTGATGTTGTCACCTGTGGTGTAGTCACCTGTGATGTTGTCACCTGTGATGTTGTCACCTGTGGTGTTGTCAGCTGTGATGTTGTCAGCTGTGGTGTAATTACCTGTGATGTTGTCAGCTGTGGTGTAATTACCTGTGATGTTGTCAGCTGTGGTGTAATTACCTGTGATGTTGTCACCTGTGATGTTGTCACCTGTGATGTTGTCAGCTGTGATGTTGTCACCTGTGATGTTGTCAGCTGTGGTGTAATTACCTGTGATGTTGTCAGCTGTGGTGTTGTCAGCTGTGGTGTAATTACCTGTGATGTTGTCACCTGTGATGTTGTCAGCTGTGGTGTAATTACCTGTGATGTTGTCACCTGTGGTGTTGTCACCTGTGGTGTAATTACCTGTGATGTTGTCACCTGTGGTGTTGTCAGCTGTGATGTTGTCACCTGTGATGTTGTCACCTGTGATGTTGTCAGCTGTGATGTTGTCAGCTGTGGTGTAGTCACCTGTGGTGAAATTACCTGTGATGTTGTCAGCTGTGATGTAATTACCTGTGATGTTGTCAGCTGTGATGTAATTACCTGTGATGTTGTCACCTGTGGTGTAATTACCTGTGGTGTAGTCACCTGTGGTGAAATTACCTGTGATGTTGTCAGCTGTGATGTAATTACCTGTGATGTTGTCACCTGTGGTGTAATTACCTGTGATGTTGTCACCTGTGGTGTAGTCACCTGTGATGTTGTCACCTGTGATGTTGTCACCTGTGATGTTGTCAGCTGTGATGTAATTACCTGTGATGTTGTCACCTGTGGTGTAATTACCTGTGATGTTGTCACCTGTGGTGTAGTCACCTGTGATGTTGTCACCTGTGATGTAGTCACCTGTGATGTTGTCACCTGTGGTGTAATTACCTGTGATGTTGTCACCTGTGGTGTAGTCACCTGTGATGTTGTCACCTGTGATGTTGTCACCTGTGATGTAGTTACCTGTGATGTTGTCACCTGTGGTGTAGTCACCTGTGATGTTGTCACCTGTGATGTTGTCACCTGTGGTGTAGTTACCTGTGATGTTGTCACCTGTGGTGTAGTTACCTGTGATGTTGTCAGCTGTGGTGTAGTTACCTGTGATGTTGTCACCTGTGGTGTAGTCACCTGTGATGTTGTCAGCTGTGATGTTGTCAGCTGTGATGTTGTCAGCTGTGATGTTGTCAGCTGTGGTGTAATTACCTGTGATGTTGTCACCTGTGATGTTGTCAGCTGTGGTGTAATTACCTGTGATGTTGTCACCTGTGATGTTGTCAGCTGTGGTGTAATTACCTGTGATGTTGTCAGCTGTGGTGTAATTACCTGTGATGTTGTCAGCTGTGGTGTAGTTACCTGTGATGTTGTCACCTGTGGTGTAGTTACCTGTGATGTTGTCACCTGTGGTGTAGTCACCTGTGATGTTGTCAGCTGTGATGTTGTCAGCTGTGATGTTGTCAGCTGTGGTGTAATTACCTGTGATGTTGTCACCTGTGATGTTGTCACCTGTGATGTTGTCACCTGTGGTGTAGTCACCTGTGATGTTGTCACCTGTGATGTTGTCACCTGTGGTGTAGTCACCTGTGATGTTGTCAGCTGTGATGTTGTCACCTGTGATGTTGTCACCTGTGGTGTAGTTACCTGTGATGTTGTCAGCTGTGGTGTAGTTACCTGTGATGTTGTCACCTGTGGTGTAGTCACCTGTGATGTTGTCAGCTGTGATGTTGTCAGCTGTGATGTTGTCAGCTGTGATGTTGTCAGCTGTGGTGTAATTACCTGTGATGTTGTCACCTGTGATGTTGTCAGCTGTGGTGTAATTACCTGTGATGTTGTCACCTGTGATGTTGTCAGCTGTGGTGTAATTACCTGTGATGTTGTCAGCTGTGGTGTAATTACCTGTGATGTTGTCAGCTGTGGTGTAGTTACCTGTGATGTTGTCACCTGTGGTGTAGTTACCTGTGATGTTGTCACCTGTGGTGTAGTCACCTGTGATGTTGTCAGCTGTGATGTTGTCAGCTGTGATGTTGTCAGCTGTGGTGTAATTACCTGTGATGTTGTCACCTGTGATGTTGTCACCTGTGGTGTAATTACCTGTGATGTTGTCACCTGTGATGTTGTCACCTGTGGTGTAGTCACCTGTGATGTTGTCAGCTGTGATGTTGTCACCTGTGATGTTGTCAGCTGTGGTGTAGTTACCTGTGATGTTGTCACCTGTGATGTTGTCAGCTGTGGTGTAGTTACCTGTGATGTTGTCACCTGTGGTGTAGTTACCTGTGATGTTGTCACCTGTGGTGTAGTTACCTGTGATGTTGTCACCTGTGGTGTAGTTACCTGTGATGTTGTCACCTGTGGTGTAGTTACCTGTGGCACAGAGAGCAACAGTAGCCTGTTTCTGCGTCCTCCTTCTCTTCGTCTGTTTTGGTCCTTCTGCTTCTCTTCTTCTTCTCTGCGACACACGTCAGTGAACCAGGCTGACACCTGCTGGTCTGACTGAGAACAACACACATAAATGTTGCTTTCTGATTGGCTGCCAGGTGTCCAGCACTATCACACAATCACTGCTTCCTGATTGGTTCAGAATCAGTTGCGTACCTGTCTGTGCAGTCTGCCTCCTTCCCTCCTGTTTGTCCAATCAACTGGCCCCTCCAGGTGTCTGCAGGAAACAGTTGGTCAGGTGTGTTGATAGGTTAGGGGTGTGGTCGAATAATCAGTTTTGTCTCATGAAGCTTCCTCAATGAAGTGTTAACATGTCGGCCTCTAACTGTAAAGGAAAGGAGCTTCAATGCTTCCTTCATCATCTCCTTTAGCAAAGGATACTCGGAGCATCCTTTAGGAAAGAAAAGGAGGTGATACCGTCCCACAATTCCTTGTGGTAGTGAGAAAAAACGGACACAGCGTTCAGTCATTAAACATCAGTGTGTTTAAACAGTGTGACAGCTGCAGAGAGAGCGTGTGGACATGAACATACGTGTTGACGTGATGTCACACTCTGATCATTGTGTGGACATGAACATACGTGTTGACGTGATGTCACACTCTGATTATTGAGTGAACATGAACATACGTGTTGACGTGATGTCACACTCTGATCATTGTGTGAACATGAACATACGTGTTGACGTGATGTCACACTCTGATCATTGTGTGGACATGAACATACGTGTTGACGTGATGTCACACTCTGATCATTGTGTGGACATGAACATACGTGTTGACGTGATGTCACACTCTGATCATTGTGTGGACATGAACATACGTGTTGACGTGATGTCACACTCTGATCATTGTGTGGACATGAACATACGTGTTGACGTGATGTCACACTCTGATCATTGTGTGGACATGAACATACGTGTTGACGTGATGTCACACTGATCATTGTGTGAACATGAACATACGTGTTGACGTGATGTCACACTCTGATCATTGTGTGGACGTGAACATACGTGTTGACGTGATGTCACACTCTGATCATTGCGTGGACATGAACATACGTGTTGACGTGATGTCACACTGATCATTGTGTGAACATGAACATACGTGTTGACGTGATGTCACACTCTGATCATTGTGTGAACATGAACATACGTGTTGATGTGATGTCACACTCTGATCATTGCGTGGACATGAACATACGTGTTGACATGATGTCACACTCTGATCATTGTGTGGACATGAACATACGTGTTGACGTGATGTCACACTCTGATCATTGTGTGGACATGAACATACGTGTTGACGTGATGTCACACTCTGATCATTGTGTGGACATGAACATACGTGTTGACGTGATGTCACACTCTGATCATTGTGTGGACATGAACATACGTGTTGACGTGATGTCACACTGATCATTGTGTGGACATGAACATACGTGTTGACGTGATGTCACACTCTGATCATTGTGTGAACATGAACATACGTGTTGACGTGATGTCACACTCTGATCATTGTGTGAACATGAACATACGTGTTGACGTGATGTCACACTGATCATTGTGTGACATGAACATACGTGTTGACGTGATGTCACACTCTGATCATTGTGTGAACATGAACATACGTGTTGACGTGATGTCACACTCTGATCATTGTGTGAACATGAACATACGTGTTGACGTGATGTCACACTCTGATCATTGTGTGGACATGAACATACGTGTTGACGTGATGTCACACTCTGATCATTGTGTGAACATGAACATACGTGTTGACGTGATGTCACACTCTGATCATTGTGTGGACGTGAACATACGTGTTGACGTGATGTCACACTCTGATCATTGTGTGGACGTGAACATACGTGTTGACGTGATGTCACACTCTGATCATTGCGTGGACATGAACATACGTGTTGACGTGATGTCACACTGATCATTGTGTGAACATGAACATACGTGTTGACGTGATGTCACACTCTGATCATTGTGTGAACATGAACATACGTGTTGATGTGATGTCACACTCTGATCATTGCGTGGACATGAACATACGTGTTGACGTGATGTCACACTCTGATCATTGTGTGGACATGAACATACGTGTTGACGTGATGTCACACTCTGATCATTGTGTGGACATGAACATACGTGTTGACGTGATGTCACACTCTGATCATTGTGTGGACATGAACATACGTGTTGACGTGATGTCACACTCTGATCATTGTGTGGACATGAACATACGTGTTGACGTGATGTCACACTGATCATTGTGTGGACATGAACATACGTGTTGACGTGATGTCACACTCTGATCATTGTGTGAACATGAACATACGTGTTGACGTGATGTCACACTCTGATCATTGTGTGAACATGAACATACGTGTTGACGTGATGTCACACTGATCATTGTGTGGACATGAACATACGTGTTGACGTGATGTCACACTCTGATCATTGTGTGAACATGAACATACGTGTTGACGTGATGTCACACTCTGATCATTGTGTGAACATGAACATACGTGTTGACGTGATGTCACACTCTGATCATTGCGTGGACATGAACATACGTGTTGACGTGATGTCACACTGATCATTGTGTGGACATGAACATACGTGTTGACGTGATGTCACACTCTGATCATTGTGTGAACATGAACATACGTGTTGACGTGATGTCACACTCTGATCATTGTGTGAACATGAACATACGTGTTGACGTGATGTCACACTGATCATTGTGTGGACATGAACATACGTGTTGACGTGATGTCACACTGATCATTGTGTGGACATGAACATACGTGTTGACGTGATGTCACACTCTGATCATTGCGTGGACATGAACATACGTGTTGACGTGATGTCACACTCTGATCATTGTGTGAACATGAACATACGTGTTGACGTGATGTCCACACTCTGATCATTGTGTGGACATGAACATACGTGTTGACGTGATGTCACACTCTGATCATTGTGTGGACATGAACATACGTGTTGACGTGATGTCACACTCTGATCATTGCGTGGACATGAACATACGTGTTGACGTGATGTCACACTCTGATCATTGTGTGTGTTGTGTTGTTGCCTGTGTTCTCTGCGTTCACACACACAGTCCAAACTGTTTGGAACTGTGCCATCCAGCGTCCTGCAGATCCTCATGAAGTTCCCGTTGCTGATTCCTCAGAGATCTTTGCCATAACTTGCTAATATGTTTGTGTGTGAGTGGACAGGAGGTGAGCGAGCATAGCAGCTAACAAACACTTCATCTGCTTCTGTGACAGCTGGACAATATTCATTATTATTGACACTCTGACCTGATGATGACGTCACAGTTTGACATTTCCTGCATCAAACAACACGGTCAGAGCGCGGGGAGGATCTAGGAAGGATCTCAGAGGAGCGTTTGTAGTCCATTCACAACATTCACATCATCCTCATCATGACCTTGTTATGATAAAAGTGGTTAGGAAAGCATTCTAGGTGTTCTCACCTGACCGGCTGTTGCGGCGACGCCTGTCACACCCGTCATGTGTTTGTTGGTGAACGTTTCGTGAGGCGATGCTCCTGAACGTCCTTGGACAGAGTGGACAGGTGAACGGCTTCGTCACTGACACCTTCTTCTTCTTCTTCTTCTTCTTCTTCTTCTTCTCCTTCTCTTGTTTGTGCTCCTCCCACCTCCTCCTTCTCCTGCAGTGACTCCTCCAGTGAGGCTCCAGCTCCTCCCAGCTGTCGGCCGTCCAGCTGCAGCAGACGCACATGAACCCACTGCCGGCCCGGTGTGAGACTGGACGTGGACATCCAGCAAGCCGCCTGGACGGCAGCGTCAGGGGACAGAGCAGACACGGAAGCCTCAGTTTGCTGCAGGGGTGACGTCCTCGTCACCTGGCCGCCCGTCTTACTCTGCCTCAGGCCGCCATGTTGTGACAGGTGGGGGGATTCGTCAGGGGGAGGCTGCACAGGTCGCAAGGCACAGGGAGGAGCAGTAGGTGGAGGAGGTTTGGCGGATGAGATGCGGCACAGTCCCAGAGTCATGAGGTGAGCGGACTGTGCCATCTCCTCCTGCGTGGCAGGGGGGTCGATGGGACTGGACAGATCCACTGAAGCTCCCTTTAGAGGGAAGATGGACGAGTCCTCCTCAAACAGAGTGCTCACCTGCACACAGGAAACACCTGTTATCAACAAACACACACACCTGACAGACCATGTGTCTAAACCACAATACATTACTGTGTGTGTGTGTGTGTGTGTGTCACCTCACAGGTGTGTGCGACCTGCAGCCCCCCCTCACTGCTGATGTCACATGTGGGCGGGCTCATGTTGTCGAGCATGTTGTAGAGCAGGAAGTCTTCATCACTCTGCTTCGAGTCTTCGTTCAGATCCAGCTGATAGGGCGACGCCTCCCGGTGGGAGCCCCGCCTCCTGTCTGTCCTCAGCCCCGCCCCCTCCATCAGCCCCCCCGTAGGTGAGCGTGGGTGGACGGTGCCTGAGCAGCAGGTGGCTGCTGAGGAGCCCTTGAGGCTGCAGGTGAACTGACAGAGTTTACAGCGATACAGCTCCACCGGAAGGACTCGACCAGCCCGCCCAGCAGACCCTCCACCTCCCCGCAGTAACAGGCTGGAGCTCACAGCTCCGCCCGCCACCTGCAGCGTCACAGGGCTGATGTCACGGTACCGCTGCTTCACCGCTGACATCACTGTGACATCACTGTGACATCACAGAGGACGCGGCCTGAAAACAGAAGAACAGAGTTCAACAGAACCAAGAACCACGATGTTCATGAATGAAGACACAATAATTATAATGACGATGATTATATGGAACATTACTACTACATATTATATTACTAGATTACTACATATCTATTACTACATATATTACTACATTATATTACTACATATCATATTACTACATATTATATTACTACATATCATATTACTACATATTATATTACTACATATTATTTACTACATATTATATTACTACATATATTACTACATATTATATTACTACATATATTACTACATATATTACTACATATTTATTACTACATATCATATTACTACAATAGATTACTACATATATTACTACATATTATATCTACATATCATATTACTACATATATTACTACATATATTACTACATATTATATTACTACATATATTACTACATATATTACATATCATATTACTACATATATTACTACATATTAATTACTACATATCATATTACTACATATTTACTACTATATACTACATATTATATTACTACATATCATATTACTACATATATTACTACATATATTACACAGATCATATTACTACATATATTACTACATATATTACTACATATTATATTACTACATATCATATTACTACATATATTACTACATATATTACTACATATTATATTACTACATATATTACTACATATTATATACTACATATTATACTACATATATTACTACATATGATATTACTACATATCATATTACTACATATTATATTACTACATATTATATTACTACATATTATATTACTACATATCATATTACTACATATTATATTACTACATATATACTACATATTAATTACTACATTATATTACTACATATATTACTACATATTATTACTACATTATATTAACATATATTACTACATATTATATTACTACATATATTACTACATATATTACTACATATATTACTACATATTATATTACTACATATTATATTACTACATATATTACTACATATATTACTACATATATTACTACATATATTACTACATATCATATACTACATATTATATTACTACATATATTACTACATATATATTACTACATATATTACTACATATTATATTACTACATATATTACTACATATATTACATAATATTACTACATATTATATTACTACATATTATATTACTACATATATTACTACATATATTACTACAATTATATTACTACATATATTACTACATATTATATTACTACATATATTACTACATATATATTACTACATATATACTACATATTATATTACTACATATATTACTACATATTATATTACTACATATTATATTACTACATATATTACTACATATATTACGACATATTATATTACTACATATATTACTACATATTATATTACTACATATATTACTACATATTATATTACTACATATTACTACATATTATATTACTACATATATTACTACATATTATATTACATATATATACTACATATATTACTACATATTATATTACTACATATTATATTACTACATATATTACTACATATATACTACAGATTATATACTACATATATTACTACATATTATATTACTACATATTATATTACTACATTATACTACATATTATATTACTACATATATATTTACTACATATATTACTACATATTACTACATATTATATTACTAAATAGATTACTACATATATTACTACATATATTACTACATATATTACTACATATTATTTACTACATATATTACTACATATATTACTACATATATTACTACATATATACTACAGATTATATTACTACATATATTACTACATATAATTACTACATATAATTACTACATATTATATTACTACATATATTACTACATATTATATTACTACATATATTACTACATATATTACTACATATTATATTACTACATATATACTACATATTAGATTACTACAGATATTACTACATATATTACTACATATTATATTACTACATAATATTACTACATATATTACTACATATTTATACTATTATATTACTACATATATTACTACATATTATATACTCATATATTACTACATATTATATTACTACAATATTACTACATTATTACTACTATTATATTACTACATAGATACTACATATATTACTCATAGATTACTACATATTATAATTACTACATATTACTACATATTATATTACTACATAGATTACTACATATTTACTACATATTATATTACTACATATATTACTACATATTATATTAACATATATTACTACATATATTACTACATATTATATTACTACATATGACTACATATATTACTACATATATTACTACATATTATAGTACACTATATTACTACATATTATATTACTACATATATTACTACATATATAATTACTACATATTATATACTACATATATTACTACATATTATATTACTACTAATTTACTACATATTATATACTACATATATTACTACATATATTACTACATATTATATTACTACATATTATATTACTACATATATTACTACATATATTACTACATATATTACTACATATATATTACGACATATATTACTACTATATACTACATATTATATTACTACATATATTACTACATATTATATTACTACATATATTACTACATATTATATTACTACATATATTACTACAGATTATATTACGACTACATATATTACTACATATTACTACATATATTACTACATATTATATACTACATATATTACTACATATTTACTACATATATTACTACATATTATTACTACATATTTACTACATATATTACTACATATATTACTACATATTATATTACTACATATATTACTACATATTACTACATATTATATTACTACATATTATATTACTACATATATTACTACATATATACTACATATATTACTACATATTATATTACTACATATATTACTACATATTATATTACTACATATACTACATATATTACTACATATTATATTACTACATATATAACATATTATATACTACAGATGACTACATATTATATTACTACATATATTACTACATATATTACTACATATATTACTACATATATTACTACATTATTACTACATATTATATTACTACATATATTACTACATAATATACTACATATATTACTACATATATTACTACATATATTACTACATATTATATACTACATATATTACTACATATATATACTACATATATTACTACATATATTACTACATATTATATTACTACATATTATAATTACTACATATATTACTACATAGATAATACTATATATTACTACATTTAACTACATATATACTACATATTATATTACTACATAGTATATTACTACTATATTACTACATATACGACATATATTACTACATATATTACTACATATTTATTACTACATAATTACTACATATATTACTACATATATTACTACATATATTACTACATATCATATTACTACATATCATATTACTATATTATATTACTACAGATTATATTACTACAATATTTACTACATATTATATTACTACATATATTACTACATATATATTACTACATATTATATTACTACATAGATTACTACATATTATATTACTACATATATTACTACATATATATACTACATATATTACTACATATTATAATTACTACATATTATTTACTACATATATTACTACATATTATTACTACATAATTACTACATATATTACTACATATTTACTACATATATTACTACATATTATATTACTACATATTATATTACTACATATATTACTACATATTATATTACTACATATATTACTACATATATTACTACATATCATATTGCGGTGTAAAATGTTTGTGTGTATATTTATATTTATCTGTTGTTTAATATTTAACATTTATAACTGAGTTTAAAGTGACACAGGCTAACGTTAGCCGAGGCTAGTCTGCTAACAGCAGCTGCTGCTTCTTCTCTGCAGCGAGTTTCTGTCTGATCAAACTCACCTGCTGAGTGACTCACCTGCTGAGTGACTCACCTCTTCTTCTTCTTCTCTTCTTCTTCTTTCTTCGTCTCTTCTTCTTCTTCTTCTTCTT
>JAFMOB010000593.1:0-63792 GCA_018985215.1 Larimichthys polyactis | reverse complement strand
GTTCCCCTATGATCATGGTAGGATCATATCGTGGTCTAAACCAATCAGAGACAGAGCTCGGCGGGTCTTTGCCTCTGATTGGCTGTGGTCTTGTTGTAGGGAAAATGAAGAGAGGCAGATATATTAAACGTTTTTTCATTACGAAAACTAAGCCTACAACCAGCCCTGCTGTCATCCATCCATCCCCACTACTGAGCGTCCATCCAGCCCAGACACGGAGCCCTCGGTCCCTGGTAAGATGCCAAGCCTCAGTCCAGAACCAGAGGAGACAACTAAGTCTGAGATAGAGCCCGGCCCGAGACTCAAATTAAAAAGTATTAAAATGTATTCTTTCAGACAGGACTGACTGAAACAGTTTCCCTGGCTGAGGTATGACAAAGGACGCAACGCAATGCACTGTGTGTACTGTCAGGAGTGCATCAGAATATGGCCGGTGCATTTGTAAGCGGGTCAACAGCATTTCATATCGAAACTTAAAAAAAATACAACATGTCTAAAAAACACAGTATATGCTGTGACAATGTGTAGAGAAAGCGGCCCCTCTCCCGGCTGCGTTTCAGCAGCAGACAGTAATAATTATTAATCAGGTCCTCTGATGAATCAGAAATGATAATCCAATTTAATGTTGCATACAACATTGCGGAAGAGGAGTTGCCATTCACCAAATTTAAATCAGAAATTCTTTTCATGAAGAAAAATGGATTAAACGTCAACCCGATGTATAGCAATGAAATGTTTTTTTGTTTGTCTGTTTGTTTGTTTGCTCAATGTTTGAGTTTGAAATGTTCAGTTTCAGCCCAGTGAAGCACTTTAAACACTTTATTTTTTACTTTTCTTTTATATTGTGCTTCAAATAAAGACGAGCATTTCTACAGCTTATACTAAAATCATTCACATCATATGAAAGTTATGGAGAGCGATAAAAAGGTGATCTTATGGCATTAAACCAAACTAGGTAACTGTCAGAGATGTATAAAGTACTGGAGTAAAGGAGTGGAGTAGAAGTACAAGTGCTATATCAAAAAACTGACTTGAGTAGAAGTTGAAGTGTTCGTTAAACACCATACTTAAGTAAAGTACTAAAGTATTCAAAAAAATCTGTACTTAAGTATTGCAAGTAGAAGTATGTAAAAATTGCTACTCAAGTACTGAAAGTAAAAGTACAAGTAAAAGTACTGTTGTTTATATTCTTTCAAATATTTATTAAGGCACAACTTCTAATGTTACAGTGTTACAATGTTCATGGTCGAGTTCTGTGATTTCCCATGGTCTGTGAATGCGTCTGAATGAATGCGAGAGCGAGGGGGCGGGGGAGCAGGTGAGAGAGAGAGCGCACCTGGGTGTCAGGTGTATGACGTACAGCGCACGAGCGAGTTATGTTGTTTTTTTGGCGTGGTTCCGGCTGACAGTCACCGAGTCCTGGAACCAAACCGTTCAGCAATAAATGCAGTTTGTTGAATATCGTCTCATCATTCATCACGTGTCCGGCTGAACGCTACAATAGTAACGAGTAACGATTCAGCACATGAAAAATGTATCCGAGTAAAAGTATTAAATTCATAAAAATATGTAGTGCAGTAAAAGTAGAAGTTGGGGAAAAAAATAATACTCCAAAAAGTACAGATACTGCATTTTAGTACTTAAGTAGTTCCACTTCGTTACTATACATCTCTGGTAACTGTTCAGTATGATTAGGTTGTCTGAACGTTGTCTGAACGTTGTCGGAACGTTGTCGGAACGTTGTCTGAACGTTGGTTAATGGCTGTATTGGTTACTGATGTTTTTATATGACGTTCATCTTTAATCTAACACAGACAAACATTCATGTAACATCACAGTAACACGTGACTCTCACCTGTCCTCCTCTGTTACAAACACGTGACTCTCACCTGTCCTCCTCTGTTACAAACACGTGACTCTCACCTGTCCTCCTCTGTTACAAACACGTGACTCTCACCTGTCCTCCTCTGCGTCATCAAACTGTCCAGGTACGCACCCGACGACCGACATGACGTCACACACCAGCAGAGACTCCAAACCCGAACCGGTCCGAACTGATCCGAACTGATCCAAACTGATCCAAACTGATCCGAACTGATCCGAACTGATCCGAACTGATCCAAACTGATCCGAACTGGTCCAAACTGATCCGAACTGATCCAAACTGATCCGAACTGATCCAAACTGATCCGAACTGATCCGAACTGATCCGAACTGATCCGAACCGGTCCAAACTGATCCGAACTGATCCAAACTGATCCGAACTGATCCGATCCGTGCTACAGTAACGTGCTCTTTTCACTTCCGGGTCTGAACACGTGACTACCTCGAGAGACTTCCGGCGAACTGCCGCTCGGTGCCGGAAATACGTCAGAGACAGAAGCTTTTATTTTGAAAAGCTCCCACAGGAAGTGTACGTGAGCGTCCTGCTCAGAGAGTTCATTAAAGTTTAATTAAGTCTTCGTGGAGATGTCAGCTGATCTGGGTCGGACTCCGCGGTCCGTGCTGGTCTCGGATCGGTCCAGTTTCCGGGATGAGCAAGAACCGGCTGAGCTCGCAGGTGGAGCAGCTACACCTGAACTACAAGGTGACGAGTTAGCAGGTTAGCACGGACAGCTAGCCTGCTAACATGAAACAGGAAACAAGCACGTGTGAGACACGGTGTTTCAAAATAAAAGTCTGAATTCAGAACAAATCAGATAAACCTTTATGACAAATATTCAGGTGTTTGTTTACCTGTGCAGGTATCTGTACTGCTGCCAGAGTGTAGCTCCGCCCCTGCTCACCTGGACACTGTATTCAACAGTTTTCAACAGTTTCTACCTGATCAGGAAGCTGCCGGTTTACGAACTGTTGGACAAACCACTTCCTGGAGAGCGCTGTGTACCAGGTAACACCTGTCCACACCTGTTCACACGTGATACAGCTCATACACACCTGTCACACCTGTCCATACACATTGTTTCTCATGTGTTTCAGGAAGTGTGCTATGGTTTGTCGTACAGGACGAGGATCTGATGAAGACACGCTGTGTCTCTCTGACACCAAACGGTAAACATGCACCTGTCTCTCTGCAGCTCACCTGTCTCTCTCTCTCTCTCTCTCTCTCTCTCTCTCTCTCTCTCTCTCTCTCTCTGTCTCTTTCTGCTTGTCACCTGTCCTCTCTGTCTCTGTCTCTCTGCAGGTCACCTGTCCTCTCTCTCTCTCTCTCTCTCTCTCTCTCTCTCTCTCTCTCTCTCTCTCTCTCTCTCTCTCTCTCTCTCTCTCTGTCTCTTTCTGCTGGTCACCTGTCTCTCTGTCTCTGTCTCTCTGCAGGTCACCTGTCTCTCTGTCTCTGTCTATCTGCAGCTCACCTGTCTCTCTGCGGGTCACCTGTCTCTCTTTCTCTCTGTCTCTCTACAGGTTACCTGTCTCTATGCGGGTCACCTGTCTCTCTTTCTCTCTGTCTCTCTGCTGGTCACCTGTCTCTCTGTCTCTGTCTCTCTGCAGGTCACCTGTCTCTCTTTCTCTCTGTCTATCTGCAGCTCACCTGTCTCTCTGTCTCTGTCTATCTGTAGCTCACCTGTCTCTCTTTCTCTCTGTCTCTCTACAGGTTACCTGTCTCTATGCGGGTCACCTGTCTCTCTTTCTCTCTGTCTCTCTGCAGGTCACCTGTCTCTCTGTCTCTTTCTGCAGGTCACCTGTCTCTCTGTCTCTTTGCAGGTCACCTGTCTCTCTCTCTTGATAAAGACGCCTTTGAGTTGTTGGGAGTTGAAGGGAAAACCGTCGAGATTCAACCACAGAACAAACTGCAGATACGGTCTGAACGATGACATCACAACGACATCCCTAACATCACTTCTCTTGACTGCTGTGAAAAAGCTGACATGTTCTTACAGGTTCTGTAGTCCAGGGGCCTCAAGTACAAAGGTTGCGTACGCACAAAAAAGTGGCGTACGTCCTTTTCCACGCTCACGTTCAGATGTATCAAACGTGAAAACATCGTAGAAATGTGCGTGCCCCACGCCACCTTCATAGCTGTCGTACGCACGTTTCTACAGCTGTTGTTCCTTTGGCGACACCTAGAGGTGACGCTGGGAAACTGTTAATAATGTCAAAACAAGTAGTCATCAGAGTGATGTGCACATCAGAGACACACTGATGAACAATTAACACACCCACGTGTTTGCAGTTATATAGGTGGATATAAAAGCATGCGCAAGAAAATGATATTAACAAAGGCAGCGTTAGCGTTGTTAGAGGACCGTGCAAACGTGAGCGATTTAAGGAACGCAAGGATTTACTTGCAAACCATGATAATTGGCTCATGAGCTGATTTCAGTTACCAAGGCCAGTGTTACTGGAGTTGTGCGCAGAGCGCAGCACGGCGAGGAGCCAGGGGTTATCTGTGTCCACACAGATGCTGACCACGCTGGGGTTCCTGGCAACAGGCATTCCAGCGGGAGCTGGCCGATCGGTCAGGAGTGTGCCAGTTAACCCTGAGCCGAGCCATGCCAGCTGTGTGGGACGGAATCATCCGAATGTCTTCCTGGTACATCAGATTCCCGTACAATGCTGTTGAACAGGCCGACATTAAAGCGCAGTTTGCAGCGAGAGCCGGTTTCCCTGATGTAATCGGAGCTATTGACTGCACACACATTGCTATAAAACCACAGGATGAATTTGTTTATGTGAGTAGGAAACATTTTCATTTCATCAATGTTCAAATCACACGTGATGCGCAAATGCAGCTAACTAACATCGTGGCAAGGTGGCCTGGTTCAACGCACGACTCATTCATTATGACTAACAGCATGGCTGGGAACAGGCTGGAGGCTGCACGGTGCAAGATGGGTGGCTTCTATTCGTTTAATTGTCCCGTATGTAAACCAGCGAAATGCATATTTGGGCATGTGGCATTCAGATATCATGTTTTTGGTTTTCTTTATTTTCTGCTGGTGAAATTAGAGCTGCAGAGCTTTCTAACAAGCCCCTGATTGTCTCTCTGTGTCCTGTCAGTAAAAGCAGGCATAAAGTTGGAAATGTCAGCCGCGGCTCCACACCTGTCCACACTTGTCCACACCTGTGTGTGCGCTGCTCGGATCCCACAGCATTTCCAGCCTCACACACACGCTCCCACTCATGTCTTTTTTTGGTCATATTTATCCCTGTTGACAGGAACCAAACAGAATCTCACTTCATTCACTAGAATCTCCAGCTCAGACTCTGTAAAATTCATTTTCTTTCCTTTGTTCATCGCGTTATCTGATCGGACAAAGAGGTGAATCTCAGGTCCAGGGCCTATTTAAATAGATTTGCATATGTAAATGGGGGCGTGGACAGGGAGGAGTTGCACGTGCGCTCAATTCCACGTTGATTGGGATGTACAAAAGAAACGTGCTTGGATCCATGCGTACGCACACTTTGATACATCTGAATATTTTTGTGCGTACGAGTTTCTGGGTTTTGGCGTACGCCAAGTTTCACGTGGAAATCCATGCAAGTATTCGTACATGAGGCCCCAGGTGTGTTGGCGTCCACCTGGTTCAGGTTGACCCTGATCAGTTGATCCAGGAGGCGTGTTTTAGATCTGTAATCTAAATACTGACATATGTGTGCTTCATATGTTTCAGTCGTCTCTGTTGATTTGACGGACAGCAGCATGGCTCCTGGTGGGCGGGGCTACCAGAGACTCCTCACAGGTCTGAGGTCACGACTTCAACTGAAGACAGACTTCCTGCTGTCGCATCATCCAGGTGAGACTTACATCATCAAACAGGTGGCGTCTATCGTTTGTTTAAACCACGCCCTTTACACCAATCAAAGGTGCGAGGAATCCAAAACAGGATGTCAGATCAAATCAGATTTTATTTGTATAGCCCAAAGTCACAAACTCCATTTTCCTCTGAGGCTTTACAATCTGTACAGGGAGTGACACCCTCTGTCCTTAGACCCTCGGTTCCAGTGAGGAAAAACTTGCCCACAAAAAACCTTTAACAGGGAAAAAAGGTGGAAGAAACCTCAGGGAGAGCCACAGAGGAGGGATCCCTCTCCCAGGACGGACAGACGTGCAATAGATGTCACGTGTACAGAACAAATCAACACAAACATATTGTACAATTACAATGACTGATAAAATGACAATGAATTACAATGACTGATAAAATGACAATGAATTACAATGACTGATAAAATGACAATGAATTACAATGACTGATAAAATGACAATGAATTACAATGACTGATAAAATGACAATGAATTACAATGACTGATAAAATGACAATGAATTACAATGACTGATAAAATGACAATGAATTACAATGACTGATAAAATAACAATGAATTACAATGACTGATAAAATGACAATGAATTACAATGAATGATAAAATGACAATGAATTACAATGAATGATAAAATGACAATGAATTACAATGACTGATAAAATGACAATGAATTACAATGACTGATAAAATAATTACAGTAGCAGTGGAACCTGTGATAGAGACAGAGAGACACAGATGCTCAGCAGCAGCAAATCATCAACTAACTATAAACTGTGATGGAGATATGGCAGCAATAATGACAGTAGTAATATGTGTAGTGGACGCCATGCAGGATCACAGCAGCAGCCACGATCCACAAGAACCTGCTGGACGACAGAGACAGAAACTCCAGGGAAGAAGTTTAGTTAGTGACATGCATTAATGAGACAGAAGAGGATTCTGTGGGAAGACTATTAGAATATCAATTTCAATGCCATATGAGAGAACAAGATCAAGAGTGTGGTTCAGACAATGAGTCGGTTTATTTACACTTTGACAAAAGCTGATTGAGTCTAATAGAGAGATAAAAGCAGTACTAAGACTATCATTGTGGTTGTCCACATGAATGTTAAAATCACCTACAATAATTACGTTATCTGTTTTAAGGATCAAGCCTGATGCAAATTCTGCAAATTCAGATAAAAATTCAGAATAAGGACCTGGAGCTCGATATACTGTAACAAATAAAATTGGCTGCGAAGTTTTCCAGGTTGGGTGAGTGAGGCTAATAGACAGGTACATTTACCTGAGAAGCAAAACCAGATCAATGTTTCACAATTTCCATGGGAACGCAGCTACTGATGGAAAATGTTTTACTTCATCAAACAGCTAATGCTAAGCCAGTACTAGGTCATGTTGCAATTCAGTTCGCTGCAACACGCAGTATATTACCCATAATCCTCTGCTGTATGCCCTGCAGGAGGTGGAGCGTCTCTGCAGGCCCTCCTGTCTCGCTATGATTGGTCAGAGCACAGACCTGAGATCAGCAGTCACACCCTGACACACCTGTCCTGCCCCTCCATGCAGTCATGTGACCCCCACAGCTTCCTGGAGTGGATTGGAGCTGTGGATGCCGACATAAGCTGGTATGAGGATGGACGTCAAACTGTGACCTCATGTGACACGTCATATGACACGTCACGTGACCTTGTGACGTGTGTTCTTACATTGTGTGACTTCTTCTGTGGTTTTAGTGAGAACTCATCCAACAGCTTCCTGTCCTCCCTCGTGTGTCCTGAGCCAAACACCACGTTAAGTCAAGCTCTGAGGGTCTCCGTCTGCGGACTGCTGCTTCCTCAAGACATCCACCGACTCATCCAGCAGATCAGGTGAGCTGAACTCACATTGACCCCGATTTAATCAGTCTTTCTCAGCTGGTCTGACGGCGATCTTCTACCTGCAGGTGTTACCTGGAGCAGCCTCGGTTGGCGTCCTGGGTGTCGCTGACAGTTCACGGTTTTGCTGACAGTCCAGTGTCATGGGGTGGAAACGAGCACGGAGTGCTGAGAGGAGGAGAGAACTTCTACAGTCTGTTAATGTTCCACGACCACACCTACCACCTCCACCTGGCTACAGGAGCACACGACACCTGTCCGCCGTGATGTCACCACAGTGATGATGTCATCAACTGCTGGGTTCAGTCTTTTTGTTGTAGAAATGTTGAGTTACTTACCTGCTGCCTCAAGCTCACCTGTCCTTCCTGTTGGGGCCTCTCGAGGGCGCTCGCCTGTCATCACATTTCATTTATTAAATTTAATATTTGACTTTTGTCTTTAAAATAATTTACTAAAGAATGTTTGAACAATGTCAGAATAAAAACAGTCTGATCAACTCATTCATTTTTTATTGAAATAATATGGATGTCACAGTCTGTAGTGGTCTGTGTGTACAGACGGTCTGCAGTGGTCTGTGTGTACAGACGGTCTGCAGTGGTCTGTGTGTACAGACGGTGTGTACAGACGGTCTGTGTCTGTAGTGGTCTGTGTGTACAGACGGTCTCTAGTCTGTGTACAGACGGTCTGTGTGTACAGACGGTCTCTAGTCTGTGTACAGACGGTCTGTAGAGGTCTGTGTGTACAGACGGTCTCTAGTCTGTGTACAGACGGTCTGTGTGTACAGACGGTCTCTAGTCTGTGTACAGACGGTCTGTAGAGGTCTGTGTGTACAGACGGTCTGTAGTGGTCTGTGTGTACAGACGGTCTGTAGTGGTCTGTGTGTACAGACGGTCTGTAGTGGTCTGTGTGTACAGACGGTCTGTAGAGGTCTGTGTGTACAGACGGTCTGTGTGTACAGACGGTCTGTAGTGGTCTGTGTGTACAGACGGTGTGTACAGACGGTCTGTAGAGGTCTGTGTGTACAGACGGTCTGTGTCTGTAGTGGTCTGTGTGTACAGACGGTCTGTAGAGGTCTGTGTGTACAGACGGTCTGTAGAGGTCTGTGTGTACAGACGGTCTGTAGTGGTCTGTGTGTACAGACGGTCTGTAGTGGTCTGTGTGTACAGACGGTCTGTAGAGGTCTGTGTGTACAGACGGTCTGTAGAGGTCTGTGTGTACAGACGGTCTGTAGTGGTCTGTGTGTACAGACGGTCTCTAGTCTGTGTACAGACGGTCTGTAGAGGTCTGTGTGTACAGACAGTCTGTAGTGGTCTGTGTGTACAGACGGTCTGTAGTGGTCTGTGTGTACAGACGGTCTGTAGTGGTCTGTGTGTACAGACGGTCTGTAGTGGTCTGTGTGTACAGACGGTCTGTAGATGGTCTGTGTGTACAGACGGTCTGTAGAGGTCTGTGTGTACAGACGGTCTGTAGAGGTCTGTGTGTACAGACGGTCTGTAGAGGTCTGTGTGTACAGACGGTCTGTGTGTACAGACGGTCTGTAGAGGTCTGTGTGTACAGACGGTCTGTAGTGGTCTGTATGTACAGACGGTCTGTAGAGGTCTGTGTGTACAGACAGTCTGTAGTGGTCTGTGTGTACAGACGGTCTGTAGTGGTCTGTGTGTACAGACGGTCTGTAGTGGTCTGTGTGTACAGACGGTCTGTAGTGGTCTGTGTGTACAGACGGTCTGTAGTGGTCTGTGTGTACAGACGGTCTGTAGAGGTCTGTGTGTACAGACGGTCTGTAGAGGTCTGTGTGTACAGACGGTCTGTAGAGGTCTGTGTGTACAGACGGTCTGTAATGGTCTGTGACAAAATTCTTGTTTTATTTTGTGGAATTTTATTTTCAGTGTTTTGATATCAAACAACAAAGTTTAATTTACAGGAGACACAAATTGATTTTGTCCAGAGCCCGGTCCTGCTCAGAGCCTCATAATTTATAATTTATATTTATTTATAATTTATAATTAAACACATCAACCTGCTGGATGACACACACTGACAGAGCCTTCAGCTTCTGCAGGCTGCACAGTTCACCACACCTGATGGCATCATAGGAAGTACACAAGAACACCTGTGGGCGGAGCTACACCGCCTACCTCCACCTCACTGAACCTGTGATGTCATTCAGCTGATGAAGCTTACACAGTAATAGTCTTGAATGTCTGTCCATAGAAACACTTTTATTCTGAAAGGGATACAGAAAGTTGAGTCAGGTTTGACATTTTACAGAAGCTGCTATGATGAAGTTATGATACCATCATTTCATCTCGACCCTGTTGACATGGACCTGGTCTAAGAGAGGACAGACTGAGGAGCCGCAGACTCGTATCAGAACCAGAACCAGCAGAGTCCGAGTCCAGCCTCCTCTTACTGTAGAAAACATCAGAGGGAATTCTGGGAGAAGTTCAGAGGTTAGCTCCTTCTAAAGGAATAGTCCAGTACCGACGGGGTCCAGTACCGACGGGTCACAACCAATGATGTATTGAGCTGTTTAACCCCCGAGGTCGTCTGTTCAGGTTCTTTTCAAACCAGCACTGGTTCTGATGCCCTCGGTTTGGTCTTGTAGGACCAACATTCATGGGTCATTGTTATAATCTGTGATGATCGCTTTGATGTTATGACCCAAAGGAAGCTGAAGAACAGAACCCCGTGGAACTCTGTAGAACCAAAGGTTCTGCTCAGATTATAACTTAATGTTAGAACATAAGGAGGGTTCTGGTTCCAGCTCAGAGTCTGCTGAGTCAGTCCTGCTCCTTGTTCTGGTCCAAGTTCTAGCAGAGCTCAGTTCTCCTCTGCAGGTACTGCAGAATGGAGTCAGTTCCCTGTGATGAGCCCCAAACTCTCTTCAGGGCTTCACACTCACGCTCATTAGCTTGCTCCAGAGCACTGCGGCTGGTGTTCCTCATCAGAGCTTTGGACTCCCGAAGAACCTGCAGAACCACAGTGTCAGTTCGAGAATGTATAAACACTACAATATATACACAACCTCTACGCTCTATACAACCTCTAACCTATATGGACTCTGACTGTCTACCTGAACCTGTTCAGAATCACCTGCGAGTTCACGGTCACCAGCTCTTTGATTCGCAGTATCACTTCCTGTGTGAACGTTCCCGGCCAGAGAACCTGAGACACCAGACCTTTAAGACATGCCTCCTGAGCCGTCAACTTCCTGCCACTCAGCAGCAGCTCGTTAGCCTGGAACAAAACGAAACGTTTTAACTTTTAATGCACCAGAACGTTTTAGCCTGGAACAGAAAGTTTAACAGTGGAACAGAATGTCCCAGCCTGGAACAGAACGGTTCAGCCTGGACTGGTTTAACTGATGCACTGACCGATGCGAGGCCCATTATGCGGGGGAAGGTGAAGGACGAGCAGGCATCTGGAGTCTGGCCATAAGATGTGTATGGCGTCTGGAACCAGGCTTTCTCATTGGCCCACACCACATCACAGAGTGGCAGGATGGCGGCACCCAGGCCAAGCGCCGGCCCGTTCACTGCTGCTACAATCGGCTTCCTGAACTGGATGAAGGTGTTGACGAAAGTCCTGCACAGGGACAGGACAGAGAGATCAGATGCCAATGACGACATCACACAGGGCTGCCATGGCAACCTTGCTCCTCCAGGTGGTTACCTGATTGTCTCGGCCATCTTGATGCTCTCCTTCTTCCTGTCGTCCGTCAGGCGTCTGATGAAATACAGGAAGTCAAGCCCGCAGCAGAAGATGCTTCCAACAGCACCAAGTAACACCAGCTTACTGTCATCTGATGCTGCTGTCGCCATGGCACTCTGGATCTCCTTCATCACCTAATGAGGAATAACAGTAACCATGACAACAGTCTATTTGTTTGTTTATTTGGGGGTGTGGTCTCTTCTAAAGATTAAGTGTCTAACCTGTGTAGGCGTGGCCTCACCACAGGGTTCAGTGTTTATTTTGGGGCGTGTTAAAACATGTATGGGCGCGGCCTCACCTCAGGGTTAAGCGTGTTGTTCTCGGAGCTCTTGGTCGACAGCAGGATGTGCGTAAAACCATCTTGTTTCTTCACCACAATGTCGCGGGTAACGGTAAGCACTCTCCGTTTGGCGAACACTGAACCTCAGACGTTTATCGAAAGCTGAGCGTTCCTCTAGACGTCGTTTCCCCGTTGCACTGGTCACCCCAGCAACAGCACTCTGAACACCAGACATCCCATTGGCAGCGACAGCATCAATCAAAGGTAAGTTACCTGGAGGAACCAGAAGGCAGATTTTAGGTCAAGACCAAAAAATATCGTCCTCTGTCCAGTGGGACACCTGAGTATTTGACCTTTAACCTCACCTGTGCCGCCGAAGGAGCACAAGGCTGCAGGTGTTAGGGGTACTCGGGGAGGGGACAGGGTGTTCTGGTTGCGTGGCCTGGTCCCCATGCGAGCCCTCTCCTCTCCAGGCCCCAGCTGGACTCCTGCAGGTTTTTCCAGCAGGGCGACCTCAGGTGGGACCAGGTGAGCCTCTTGAGCTCCAGCCTCCAAGCCATGAGCAGCCTCACTGGGAGACTCCTCTGAGTCCGGGTGGCTATTCATTGGACTCTTAGGAACCAGGATTTTGATGCCAGTCTTGGACAAATCCACGCTGCGACGGGCTGAACCAGCCAGAGACGCCGGCATCAGACTGCTGCTAAACCTGCCGGCCAGAAGAGGCTGCTGGGAACTGACGGAGGCCGGGTGGGGCAGGTGAGTCGGGCTGAGAGCAGGTTTGGTCTGATCACAGTCTCCAGTTAGACCTCCACTGATGTCACTGCGAGTGGCGGCAGTGGGCAGCGGCCTGCAGGACGGCCTGTGGGCGGGGCTGCAGTGGTGGCTAGGAGAGCTGCGGGTGGAGCGCAGTAACGTGTTGTCTCTCTGCCGCTCAGCGTACTGACGGTTGAAGTCGTGGACGTAGATCATACAGGTGGACAGGTGACTCTCTGGCTCCCAGGTGTCCCCCTCTGAACCGTAACCTCGCCACCTGACCAGGTACTCCACCTTCCCCTTCTTACTTTTCCTCTTATCCACGATCCTCTCCACCTGCAGCATGTAAAAAGGAGGAAGCTGAGGTGACAACACGTCAATGACACATTAACCACACATTGCTGACGTGATAATAACACGTCAGTGACGCGATAACCACACCTCAGTGACACGATAACAAGTCAGTGACTCGATAACAACACGTTAGTGACACATTAACCACACATTGCTGACGCGATAATAACACGCCAGTGACTCGATGACACGTCAGTGACTCGATAATAACACATCAATGACACGATAACAAGTCAGTAACACAATAACACGTCAGTGACTCGACGACACGTCAGTGACTCGATAATAACACATCAATGACACGATAACAAGTCAGTAACACAATAACACGTCAGTGACTCGACGACACGTCAGTGACTCGATAATAACACATCAATGACACGATAACAAGTCAGTAACACAATAACACGTCAGTGACTCGATAACAACACGTCAGTGACTCGATAACAACACGTCAGTGACTCGATAACAACACGTCAGTGACTCGATAACACGTCAGTGACTCGATAACAACACGTCAGTGACTCGATAACACGTCAGTGACTCGATAACAACACGTCAGTGACTGATAACACGTCAGTGACACGATAACAACACGTCAGTGACTCGATAACAACACGTCAGTGACACGATAACACGTCAGTGACACGATAACAACACGCCAGTGACACGATAACACCACGCCAGTGACACGATAACAACACGTCAGTGACTCGATAACAACACGTCAGTGACTCGATAACAACACGTCAGTGACTGATAACACGTCAGTGACACGATAACAACACGTCAGTGACTCGATAACAACACGTCAGTGACTGATAACAACACGTCAGTGACACGATAACAACACGTCAGTGACACGATAACACGTCAGTGACTCGATGACACGATAACAACACGTCAGTGACACGATAACAACACGTCAGTGACACGATAACAACACGTCAGTGACACGATAACAACACGTCAGTGACACGATGACACGATAACAACACGTCAGTGACACGATAACAACACGTCAGTGACACGATAACAACACGTCAGGGACACGATAACAACACGATAACACGTCAGTGACTCGATAACAACACGTCAGTGACACGATAACAACACGTCAGTGACTCGATAACAACACGTCAGTGACTGATAACAACACGTCAGTGACTGATAACAACACGTCAGTGACACGATAACACGTCAGTGACTCGATAACACGTCAGTGACACGATAACAACACGTCAGTGACACGATAACAACACGTCAGTGACACGATAACAACACGTCAGTGACTCGATAACAACACGTCAGTGACTCGATAACAACACGTCAGTGACTCGATAACAACACGTCAGTGACTCGATAACAACACGTCAGTGACAACACGTCAGTGACCACGATAACACGATAACACGTCAGTGACTCGATAACAACACGTCAGTGACTGATAACAACACGTCAGTGACACGATAACACGTCAGTGACACGATAAACAACACGTCAGTGACTCGATAACAACACGTCAGTGACTCGATAACAACACGTCAGTGACACGATAACAAACACGTCAGTGACACGATGACACGATAACAACACGTCAGTGACACGATAACAACACGTCGGTGACTCGATAACACGTCAGTTGACACGATAACAACACGTCGGTGACACGATAACAACACGTCGGTGACTCGATAACACCACGTCGGTGACTCGATAAACACGTCAGTGACTCGATAACAACACGTCGGTGACACGATAACAACACGTCGGTGACTCGATAACCACCACGTCGGTGACACGATAACACCAACGTCGTTTGACTCCATAACACCACGTCGGTGACACGATAACAACACGTCGGTGACTCGATAACAACACGTCGGTGACTCGATAACAACACGTCAAGTGACACGATAAACAATACGTCAGTGACTCGATAACACGTCAGTGACTCGATAACACGTCAGTGACTCGATAACACGTCAGTGACACGATAACAACACGTCAGTGACACGATAACACGTCAGTGACTCGATAACACGTCAGTGACACGATAACAACACGTCAGTGACACGATAACAACACGTCAGTGACTCGATAACACGTCAGTGACTCGATAACACGTCAGTGACACGATAACAACACGTCAGTGACACGATAACACTACGTCAGTGACTCGATAACACGTCAGTGACTCGATAACACGTCAGTGACTCGATAACACGTCAGTGACACGATAACAACACGTCAGTGACACGATAACACGTCAGTGACTCGATAACACGTCAGTGACTCGATAACAACACGTCGGTGACACGATAACAACACGTCGGTGACACGATAACAACACGTCAGGGACACGATAACAACACGATAACACGTCAGTGACTCGATAACAACACGTCAGTGACACGATAACAACACGTCAGTGACACGATAACAACACGTCAGTGACTCGATAACAACACGTCAGTGACTGATAACAACACGTCAGTGACTGATAACAACACGTCAGTGACACGATAACACGTCAGTGACTCGATAACAACACGTCAGTGACACGATAACAACACGTCAGTGACTCGATAACAACACGTCAGTGACTCGATAACAACACGTCAGGGACTCGATAACAACACGTCAGTGACTCGATAACAACACGTCAGTGACAACACGTCAGTGACACGATAACACGATAACACGTCAGTGACTCGATAACAACACGTCAGTGACTGATAACAACACGTCAGTGACACGATAACACGTCAGTGACACGATAACAACACGTCAGTGACTCGATAACAACACGTCAGTGACTCGATAACAACACGTCAGTGACTCGATAACAACACGTCAGTGACACGATAACAACACGTCAGTGACACGATGGCACGATAACAACACGTCAGTGACACGATAACAACACGTCGGTGACTCGATAACACGTCAGTGACACGATAACAACACGTCGGTGACACGATAACAAACACGTCGGTGACTCGATAACACCACGTCGGTGACTCGATAACACGTCAGTGACACGATAACAACACGTCGGTGACACGATAACAACACGTCGGTGACTCGATAACACCACGTCGGTGACTCGATAACACGTCAGTGACTCGATAACAACACGTCGGTGACACGATAACAACACGTCGGTGACTCGATAACACCACGTCGGTGACACGATAACACCACGTCGTTGACTCCATAACACCACGTCGGTGACACGATAACAACACGTCGGTGACTCGATAACAACACGTCGGTGACTCGATAACAACACGTCGGTGACACGATAACAACACGTCAGTGACTCGATAACAAACACGCCAGTGACTCGATAACAACACGTCAGTGACTCGATAACACGTCAGTGACTCGATAACACGTCCAGTGACACGATAACAACACGTCAGTGACACGATAACAACACGTCAGTGACTCGATAACACGTCAGTGACTCGATAACACGTCAGTGACTCGATAACACGTCAGTGACTCGATAACACGTCAGTGACACGATAACAACACGTCAGTGACACGATAACACGTCGGTGACACGATAACAACACGTCAGTGACACGATAACAACACGTCAGTGACACGATAACAACACGTCAGTGACACGATAACAACACGTCAGTGACTCGATAACACGTCAGTGACACGATAACAACACGTCAGTGACACGATAACACTACGTCAGTGACTCGATAACACGTCAGTGACTCGATAACACGTCAGTGACTCGATAACACGTCAGTGACTCGATAACACGTCAGTGACACGATAACAACACGTCAGTGACACGATAACACGTCAGTGACTCGATAACACGTCAGTGACTCGATAACACGTCAGTGACTCGATAACAACATGTCGGTGACACGATAACAACACGTCGGTGACTCGATAACAACACGTCGGTGACTCGATAACAACACGTCGGTGACACGATAACAACACGTCGGTGACTCGATAACACCACGTCGGTGACTCGATAACAACACGTCAGGGACTCGATAACAACACGTCAGTGACTCGATAACAACACGTCAGTGACAACACGTCAGTGACACGATAACACGATAACACGTCAGTGACTCGATAACAACACGTCAGTGACTGATAACAACACGTCAGTGACACGATAACACGTCAGTGACACGATAACAACACGTCAGTGACTCGATAACAACACGTCAGTGACTCGATAACAACACGTCAGTGACTCGATAACAACACGTCAGTGACACGATAACAACACGTCAGTGACACGATGGCACGATAACAACACGTCAGTGACACGATAACAACACGTCGGTGACTCGATAACACGTCAGTGACACGATAACAACACGTCGGTGACACGATAACAACACGTCGGTGACTCGATAACACCACGTCGGTGACTCGATAACACGTCAGTGACACGATAACAACACGTCGTGACACGATAACAACACGTCGGTGACTCGATAACACCACGTCGGTGACTCGATAACACGTCAGTGACTCGATAACAACACGTCGGTGACACGATAACAACACGTCGGTGACTCGATAACACCACGTCGGTGACACGATAACACCACGTCGTTGACTCCATAACACCACGTCGGTGACACGATAACAACACGTCGGTGACTCGATAACAACACGTCGGTGACTCGATAACAACACGTCGGTGACACGATAACAACACGTCAGTGACTCGATAACAACACGCCAGTGACTCGATAACAACACGTCAGTGACTCGATAACACGTCAGTGACTCGATAACACGTCAGTGACACGATAACAACACGTCAGTGACACGATAACAACACGTCAGTGACTCGATAACACGTCAGTGACTCGATAACACGTCAGTGACTCGATAACACGTCAGTGACACGATAACAACACGTCAGTGACACGATAACACGTCGGTGACACGATAACAACACGTCAGTGACACGATAACAACACGTCAGTGACACGATAACAACACGTCAGTGACACGATAACAACACGTCAGTGACTCGATACACGTCAGTGACACGATAACAACACGTCAGTGACACGATAACACTACGTCAGTGACTCGATAACACGTCAGTGACTCGATAACACGTCAGTGACTCGATAACACGTCAGTGACTCGATAACACGTCAGTGACACGATAACAACACGTCAGTGACACGATAACACGTCAGTGACTCGATAACACGTCAGTGACTCGATAACACGTCAGTGACTCGATAACAACATGTCGGTGACACGATAACAACACGTCGGTGACTCGATAACAACACGTCGGTGACTCGATAACAACACGTCGGTGACACGATAACAACACGTCGGTGACTCGATAACACCACGTCGGTGACTCGATAACACACGTCAGTGACTCGATAACAACACGTCAGTGACACGATAACAACACGTCAGTGACACGATAATAACACGCCACTGACTCGATAACACGTCAGTGACACGATAAAAACACGTCAGTGACTCGATAACAACACGTCAGTGACTCGATAACAACACGTCAGTGACTCGATAACAACACGTCAGTGACTCGATAACAACACGTCATTGACACGATAACAACACATCAGTGACTCGATAACAACACGTCAGTGACTCGATAACACCACGTCAGTGACTCGATAACAACACGTCAGTGACACGATAACAACACGTCAGTGACACGATAATAACACGCCAATGACTCGATAACACGTCAGTGACACGATAAAAACACGTCAGTGACACGATAACAACACGTCAGTGACACGATAACAACACGTCAGTGACACGATAACAACACGTCAGTGACTCGATAACACCACGTCAGTGACTCGATAACAACACGTCAGTGACACGATAACAACACGTCAGTGACACGATAATAACACGCCAATGACTCGATAACACGTCAGTGACACGATAACAACACGTCAGTGACACGATAACAACACGTCAGTGACACGATAACAACACGTCAGTGACACGATAACAACACGTCAGTGACACGATAACAACACGTCAGTGACACGATAATAACACGCCAATGACTCGATAACACGTCAGTGACTCGATAACAACACGTCAGTGACTCGATAACAACACGTCAGTGACTCGATAACAACACGTCAGTGACACGATAACAACACGTCAGTGACACGATAACAACACGTCAGTGACTCGATAACAACACGTCAGTGACATGATAACACGTCAGTGACACGATAACAACACGTCAGTGACACGATAACAACACGTCAGTGACACGATAACAACACGTCAGTGACACGATAACAACACGTCAGTGACACGATAACAACATGTCAGTGACACGATAACAACACACCAGTGACTCGATAACAACACGTCAGTGACTCGATAAAAGTAAAGTAACAACACGTCAGTGACTCGATAACAACACGTCAGTGACTGATAACACGTCAGTGACAAGATAACAACACGTCAGTTGACACGATAAACACGTCAGTGACACGATAACAACACGTCAGTGACACGATAACAACATGTCAGTGACACGATAACAACACACCAGTGACTCGATAACAACACGTCAGTGACTCGATAACAACACACCAGTGAACACATTAATATTCAGTCAGCTAATGACATGATTAGTGCTGTTGGAAAGTGAGAGGTGTTCCTAATATTATGGCCCAGTCATATGGACACGTGTCTGATTCACCTCCTTAACAAACATGGTGACATCGTTAATTAAAAACATAAGACTGTTCACGTGACCTGAACATACCTGTCAGCTGATGTGTTTGATCCATCAGTTTATTTAATTAACTGATTAATTCATAACATAATTGACTGTTAACGTCAGGGTAAATTGTCTCATGGTCAAAGTTTCTCTTCACTCCATAAACACACATGTAACCTGTTAGCATGGAGCTAGCATGGAGCTAGCTCTTCTCCATAAACACACATGTAACCTGTTAGCATGAAGCTAGCATGGAGCTAGCTCTTCTCCATAAACACACATATAACCTGTTAGCATGGAGCTAGCATGGAGCTAGCTCTTCTCCATAAACACACATGTAACCTGTTAGCATGGAGCTAGCATGGAGCTAGCTCTTCTCCATAAACACACATGTAACCTGTTAGCATGAAGCTAGCATGGAGCTAGCTCTTCTCCATAAACACACATGTAACCTGTTAGCATGGAGCTAGCATGGAGCTAGCTCTTCTCCATAAACACACATGTAACCTGTTAGCATGGAGCTAGCATGGAGCTAGCTCTTCTCCATAAACACACATGTAACCTGTTAGCATGAAGCTAGCATGGAGCTAACTCTTCTCCTTAAACACACATGTAACCTGTTAGCATGGAGCTAGCATGGAGCTAGCTCTTCTCCATAAACACACATGTAACCTGTTAGCATGAAGCTAGCATGGAGCTAACTCTTCTCCATAAACACACATGTAACCTGTTAGCATGAAGCTAGCATGGAGCTAACTCTTCTCCTTAAACACACATGTAACCTGTTAACATGGAGCTAGCATGGAGCTAACTCTTCTCCTTAAACACACATGTAACCTGTTAGCATGGAGCTAGCATGGAGCTAGCTCTTCTCCATAAACACACATGTAACCTGTTAGCATGAAGCTAGCATGGAGCTAACTCTTCTCCATAAACACACATGTAACCTGTTAACATGGAGCTACCATGGAGCTAACTCTTCTCCTTAAACACACATGTAACCTGTTAGCATGGAGCTAGCATGGAGCTAACTCTTCTCCTTAAACACACATGTAACCTGTTAGCATGGAGCTAACATGGAGCTAACTCTTCTCCTTAAACACACATGTAACCTGTTAGCATGGAGCTAGCATGGAGCTAACTCTTCTCCTTAAACACACATGTAACCTGTTAGCATGGAGCTAGCATGGAGCTAACTCTTCTCCATAAACACACATGTAACCTGTTAGCATGGAGCTAGCATGGAGCTAACTCTTCTCCATAAACACACATGTAACCTGTTAGCATGGAGCTAGCATGGAGCTAACTCTTCTCCTTAAACACACATGTAACCTGTTAGCATGAAGCTAGCATGGAGCTAACTCTTCTCCATAAACACACATGTAACCTGTTAGCATGGAGCTAGCATGGAGCTAACTCTTCTCCTTAAACACACATGTAACCTGTTAGCATGAAGCTAGCATGGAGCTAACTCTTCTCCATAAACACACATGTAACCTGTTAGCATGGAGCTAGCATGGAGCTAACTCTGCTGGCTAGTTACCAAAGCTAACTTAGTTAGTAGTTTGATCAGCTGACATCCTCTGACTCACTTTAACGAGTCGCCGAGTCGATAACTAACTAGTTTGATGTTCGTAAAGTTCACAAAGTAAACTCTGCCGTTAGCATGTTAGCAGTTAGCATAATCTCGCGTCACCTCGTAGAACTCTTCCGTAGCCATGGAGACTGTGCGCGTGCACGAGCAGCTTCCCGAAGCTTCTTCAGGTGAGCCGCGACATGAGACGCAGGTGGAGGTGAACGTCTGTCGGTGTGTCCGCTTCTTCTCGCGGCCGCTTGCTACTTTATCACAGTTAACTAGCTGTTAGCTGTTAGCACGCCAGCTTTACCCTAACATCCGGTCTGACTCAGTCACCTTCAAAATAAAAGCCGCCGGACCGCTGCTGTTCTACTGCATTAACTCATCAAATTAACCAATAATTGATTATTTTAATGAGGCACGAGGTTACTGGACGGAAGAGGATCAAAGCCACATGTGAAACATTTATTTGAGTTCTGACTCTAAACTTTAAATTTAGATTTTATTCCACATGAACACCAGCAAGATGAAAGAGATGGTAAGTGACTTCAGGTGGAAAAAGCCTCAGACCAGACCTGTGAACATCCATATGGAGATGGTAGAAGCATACAGACACCTGTGTGTTCACCTCAACAACAAACTGTACTGTTCGGACAACGTAGACGTCCTCTACAAAAAAGCTCAAAGTCGTCTCCACTTACTGAGGAGATTGTGGACCTCTGGACTGTGCAGGACTCTGTTACACCTTCTATGACTCTGTGATGGCGTCTGTATTATTCTATGCATTAGTCTGCTGGGGAGGTAGAAGCATGGAGAGAGAGCGGAGAAGATTCAACAAACTGGTAAAGAGGTCCAGCTCTGGACTCCAGAGAGGAAGTAGGGTAGAGGAAAATGTTAAACAACTCCTCTCACCTCCTGCATGAGACTGGGGAGGCAGGACTTCATGACTTTCTCTATATATTTGTATTAATCAGTAATTTCCATCAACCTTCTGCATATGAGCTGCTGTGACAAGTGAGTTTCCCCAGTGTGGATCATTAACATCTATCATTAAACAGCTGTGATGTGTTTCATTGTTTGAACTGCTTTTATTTGATTTCCCAGAGATGGGTCAAACATACACGATGAATCACATGAACACACATGATGTCGTGGCATGTTCACACAGAAAGAAGTAAAGTTTTACATGAAGATCTTCTCCTACTCAGTCAGACTTTTTGTTGGTCTGCTTGCGGCGTGGTAACGATGGAGCGAACATTGCGACGCTGTCATCATCATCGCTCTGGGTGGGTCGATGCTTACAGCAGAGGTAGCAGAACATGGCCACCATGGTGAGTGGGATGCTGACCAGGAGGCAGCCAAGTAGCGGAGCCTGGATGAACACCAGCTGGACGTACAGACACAGGATGGAGAGGTCAGAGGTCACATAGACAGGAAACATGAAACAGGACTAATGATGAATAGACGTACTGTCAGTGTGACTCTAATGTCATAAATGAGGCGGCTCATGCGTTGATAGGCGCAGTTTCCTCCCTGACCCTGAGACCAAACAAAGTCACACATAAATGTTTCACCAATACTCCAAGTAATCATTCTTCAGGTGAAGCTGCACTCCAGACTCACCTGTATGGTGCCGTCTAGAATACCATTCAGGAAGTCCAGCAGGTGGCGCTCTGTCTCCATGGCGCCCAGTGGCAGGAAATAGCCGTCATTGGATAGATTAAGCGCAATGATGAAGGGCAGGGTCACCTGACTAACAACAAACCAATCAAACTTATTTAGTCATCACATCATCCAGTGCAATGCAAGTCGGTCTCCAGTCTGTAGTCGTTACAGTCTGTGGTCATTACAGTCTGTGGTCATTACAGTCTGTGGTTATTACAGTCTGTGGTCATTACAGTCTGTGGTTATTACAGTCTGTGGTCATTACAGTCTGTGGTTATTACAGTCTGTGGTTATTACAGCCTGTGGTTATTACAGTCTGTGGTTATTACAGTCTGTGGTCATTACAGCCTGTGGTCATTACAGCCTGTGGTTATTACAGTCTGTGGTCATTACAGTCTGTGGTTATTACAGTCTGTGGTCATTACAGCCTGTGGTCATTACAGTCTGTGGTTATTACAGTCTGTGGTTATTACAGTCTGTGGTCATTACAGCCTGTGGTTATTACAGTCTGTGGTCATTACAGTCTGTGGTCATTACAGCCTGTGGTTATTACAGTCTGTGGTCATTACAGCCTGTGGTCATTACAGTCTGTGGTCATTACAGCCTATGGTTATTACAGTCTGTGGTTATTACAGTCTGTGGTCATTACAGTCTGTGGTTATTACAGTCTGTGGTCATTACAGCCTGTGGTTATTACAGTCCGTGGTCATTACAGTCTGTGGTCATTACAGTCTGTGGTCATTACAGCCTGTGGTTATTACAGTCTGTGGTCATTACAGCCTGTGGTCATTACAGTCTGTGGTCATTACAGTCTGTGGTTATTACAGCCTGTGGTCATTACAGTCTGTGGTCATTACAGCCTGTGGTCATTACAGTCTGTGGTCATTACAGTCTGTGGTTATTACAGCCTGTGGTTATTACAGTCTGTGGTCATTACAGCCTATGGTTATTACAGCCTGTGGTCATTACAGTCTGTGGTCATTACAGTCTGTGGTCATTACAGTCTGTGGTTATTACAGTCTGTGGTCATTACAGTCTGTGGTCAGTACAGTATGTGGTCATTACATTACCCCATCACAAATCCATTAATGTAGTCACTGCCCTCCATTAAGCCAAAATGGAAGTGTCTGAGAGATAGGCAGGCAGACAGACAGACAGACAGACAGACAGACAGACAGGCAGGCAGGCAGGCAGACAGGAAGTTAGTTTCAGGTCTTTGTTATTCATTCACAGTAAATATTGGTGGGTCTTGGTGTCAGATCCTGACCTGCTGTAGATCTCTCTGTAGTCTGTAGCCACTTTCTCCACAAGACCTTTAAACCTGGACAGGTAACAGGAAACGCATCACAGATGATTCAGTCACATGACGGTGTCACAGTGTTTTTGTTATGTGGTGGATGTTACCTCAGACTTTCCTCACACTGACCCTTCTCCTCTACCAGCACCACCAGCACCAGTTTACCTGCAGCAGAGGGGCAGAGTTACCTCACATCAGCCAATCAGCAGCTTTCTGCACTCCTAAGCTCCATTAGTTTTTACAAAGTCCGAAGTGAACATTTATAAATAAGAATGATTGGACAGACCTGTAGGTGTGTGGACGTAGATGATTTTCAGAATAAGAGCTTTGTAACTGGCCACATTGTGGCACTAATGTTAACAAATGTTAACAGTATGTTGAGCAGGTTAAATCTACATGTACCTGTTGCATACACATACATGTAGGTGTATGTGCCGTGCACGTCCCTGAGGATGTGACATCACAGTGAGCTGTGATTATGTTACCTGACTCTCCCATGGAGTACAGCGTGTAGCTGTCGATTTTGAAGTAGTTTGGGAAACGTTCTCTGTTGATCCACGACTTCAGGTCACCGTCAAGTTCCTCTGAAACACAACAAGAACCCAGAGCCACACCTGTCAGACCACCTGAGGAGGGAAATTCAGTTCACACACGATGAAACATGATTTAAATGTATGTTTACACGGACACGCTTCAGCTGCTTTCATCTGTCACAGACTTTAAACTGGGCAGACTGTTGTCATGGTAACGTCAGTTCTACCTGTCATAAGGTAAAGGTTGCTGTCCTGTCTCACCATTGAAAGTGAAGTAGGTTCCATCTTTAAAAACCACCACAGCTGGCAGAGACGGGAGGGAGACGGTCTGAAACACAAAACACATCCTCAGTCCAAGTTTACGGACGGGTGGATCAGGTCTACGGATGGGTGGATCAGGTCTACAGACACGTGGATCAGGTCTACGGGCAGGTGGATCAGGTCTACGGACGGGTGGATCAGGTCTATGGACGGGTGGATCAGGTCTACGGACGGGTGGATCAGGTCTACGGGCAGGTGGATCAGGTCTACGGACGGGTGGATCAGGTCTATGGACGGGTGGATCAGGTCTACGGACGGGTGGATCAGGTCTACAGACATGTGGATCAGGTCTACAGGCAGGTGGATCAGTCTACGAACCAGTGGATCAGGTCTATGGACAGGTGGATCAGGTCTACAGGCAGGTGGATCAGGTCTACAGACATATGGATCTGGTCTACAGACAGGTGGATCAGATCTACAGACAGGTGGATCAGGTCTACAGGCAGGTGGATCAGTCTCTGGACGGGTGGATCAGGTCTACAGACAGATGGATCACGTCTCAAACCTTCGGCAGGACGTCTCTGGATGCAGAGAAGAAGAATGTGTGAACAATCAGCTCATTGGCTACTGATGAGAAGTTTCCCTGAAACAACAACAAAGGTCAAAGATCATTTTCTGTGTGTGTGTGTGTGTGTGTGTGTGTGTGTGTGTGTGTGTGTGTGAGTGTGTGTACCTTCAGTGGTGATGTGGCTCCCACGTAAACAATCATGACATTGTGGCGTTTCATGGCATGTTGGAAGAGCTGCACGCTACTTAGAGATCGAACCAACGGCCTGAAAGACATGGCACAGACACACTGCTGTGATGTCACAGTGATGACGATGGACGATAAATAACAATGACATCATACATGACAACAGTCATATTCACTCACCCTGCAACTCGATTTGCAAAGTCCATGATTCCCTCTTTGGTTCTCGGTCCTGGATAATTATATTTCACATCTTTCTTCAACCTAAAAACAAACATTTGACACCTGTAAAACAACCTTAAAACAACCTTAAAATAACTGTAAAACTGATCTGAGGACTCACATGAGGATGGCTGGATAATTCATGACCCTGAAGTCTTTGGCCAAACCTGCAGAAAAAAACGCAACAACAACTCAGACCTCTGAACTCTGACCTCTGAGCTGTCCTGCAGATCACATATACGTTTCCATGGAAATGAGAACAGTTTGATTTGTTACAATTTGTTTAGAGTTGTTTTATTCTGAACCGCTGACTGACCCTAACCCTTGTAAAATAAAGGTCTCAGTCATTTCAAGTTGTTCTCACGCTGATGTATGAATTTGTTATTTGATGTTGTAAAAAGAGGTTTGATGTGATGATTGACAGCTGATTCCGGCTCATCATTAAGTCAGCAGACTTTTGGGCGGGGCCTTGATACCGCCGCTCCAACCCTGATTCATTTTTGTATAATGAGAGGAAGTTATTTTGATAGTTTTAATTTGACAGTTTCATTTTGACAGTTTTATTTTGATAGTTTTAATTTGATAGTTTTATTTTGATAGTTTTACTGACCCGTGCTTTTGGTGGTGTCAGATTTGCCGACATTGATCAGAGATCCGAGACTCCTGAGTTCTGAGCCGATCTGATGCCAAACAGGATCCAGCTGTTTACAGAATGTACACCAGGGGGCGTAAAACTGCAAACAGGTGAGAATTCATAACAAGTAAGAAATTATAACAGGTGAGAGGTCATAACAAGTAAGAAATTATAAAAGGTGAGAGGTTATAACAGGTCAGGCCGTACTTTGATGAGCCAGACCTCGTCAGCTCCTCTCGTCTCCATGAAGCTGTTAATGATAAGACATATTAATTATTCAAATGATCAGAATTCATCATTTGACATCATATGAGAGATGATGATGTCATGATTTTGTACTCACGTATCATCGAGCTCCACTACGAAGGCAGACCCAGACACCACCAGAACCAGAACCAGAGGCACTGAAACACAAACCAAACATGATTCTCCTGGTTCAGTCAGTCACCTTTAAAAGATTTGCACTTTTTATTGTTGACTGATTTAATAAAATCAGTCAAAAATAAAATCTGATTTAATAAACTAAATATAATTTATTTTCATCAAATCGTACAAGAAAATCGCAGAGAAATGTCATCAGCTGACTGCTGCTGACACCTCGTCCAACAGTTGGACCATCTACAGGTCCAGTCTCAATCTATTGACATGGACCATTTGGAACCAGAACCAGTGAGTAAGTGAAGAAGAAACTGAGCATTGCCATGGCAACAGTGATGTTTTCCCATATGGCCCAAACAAAGATGGTGGTCAGAGGTGATCACTACATTCAACAAGAAAATCAAATATGAGCTGTGATTGGTTTATTGATTCAAAAAAAGACAGACAGGAAGCAGCTTGTGGACATGTTAATCCAGCAGGAACCCGATCTAACGTAGTATATGTATGGCTAAATGGTAGTATGGACAGAATTAACAGTATTTACAGTATACACAGTGAGGTATATGAAAACATGAGTGGAGTTTGTTGGAGGACTTACCTGATAGCAGCAGAGTGTTCCTCCTGTCCAACATGTCGACTGATGAAAGAGAGATTGAGGGCATAGCTAATCTGCTAATTGCTAAAAGACTGGACACACTGCTAATCTGTTGGATTAGCAGGATTCATTCAATCCGATGAGGCTTTATTGACAACAACAACACAGACAGTAACAAGAAGAATCTCAGTCTATGATCATCAATGTTTTGGAGTTTTCTCTCCTTAGGTAACACAAGGTCCCGTGTGGGCCTTGAGGTCCCGTGTGGGCCTTGAGGTCCTCAGCAGTATTAGTTGTTTGTCTTTGGTTGGGAACAGTAGGTGCCAGTCTATCTCAACACTGTGGTGTCCAGGGTCACAGAGACCTGTTGCTGCCTTCATAGACATAATAGATAGCTTGTTGTTGACGGTCCAATCTGCGTAAACAGACATCTGTGTCTCCAGACTAGAATATGCTGACAATAACACCTCCATGGGTAAAGACATTCTCTGTGACTGATTCTGGGCGTGTAGTATTTGTGGTGTTATCTTGGGGTTTAAAGTCGATCCACCAGGATGAGTTGGGCAGAATGTGAGACCGACTCAGGCACTTCTGATGAACTTTGAGTGTGTCTCTAATTCTCCTTGGCCAAGCGTCAATAAATAATACAGCATAAGACATCAGAGGCTCCTGAACACTTTCTGAACTCCTGACCTCACCTTTGACTTCAGCAAGATCTCCACAACAATCAGATATCACTCAACAATAAAAGTCTCAATCTGAAAAAATTCATAACTGACAATAACATGAAACCAGACCACACCTACAGGATACACATATATGGACACAACCCGACCTGAGGGGTGGTGTTGCTGGAATATACAGAAAAGACATTAACACATCCATCATCTCCACCCCCACTACTCATTTATTTAAAAATATCGCTTTAATAAATACTACCCCCACCCCCACCCCTCTCAGTCTGTAACCAGGATAATCAGTTTGTGTGTGGGGGGTGGGGTTGGTCTGGTCCAGATTAATCCGGTTCTTGAAGAACAGTTTGAGGATTTTCAGTCAGGATTTAGAGTGCATCATAGCACAGAGACCGCATTAGTTAAAGTTACAAATGACCTCCTAATGGCTTCAGAGAAAGGACTCATCTCTGTACTTGTCCTGTTAGATCTCAGTTAGTTATCAGTTAACTAAACTCCAAGCATGCCTTAAGGATATAAAAAGTTGGATGACCTACAATTTTCTGATGTTAAATTCCGACAAAACTGAAGTTCTTGTAATTGGACCCAAACACCTCAGAAACTCTCTTTCTAGAGACTTTAGACGGGATCACCCTGGCCTCCAGCTCCACCGTAAAGAATCTTGGAGTTGTTTGTGTCTCTTGCATTGTCTCTCAAGCGGATGCAGAAAAACTAGTCCACGCATTTGTTACTTCTAGGCTGGACTATTGTAACTCTTTGTTATCAGGCTGCTCTAATAAGTCTCTGAGGACTTTGCAGTTAATTCAGAATGCTGCTGCACGTGTTCTGACAGGAACCAAGATCAGAGATCACATCTCTCCCATTCTGGCTTCTGGAGGCAAACATAGTCTTTAAGAGTAGACTTATGACTTTCCTTCACACTTATAATTAGGGCTGGCTCAGGTCATCCCTTAGTTATGCTGCTATAGGACTACACTTCCCATGATGCACTGGGCTCTTCTCATGTTACTAACTTAACCTCTTCCCCAGATTTTTAGTGCTCTCTCGTCTCGTCAGGTTCTCATGTACATTTATTATTATAAGCTTTAGTCATATCTCCATAAGGTTTATAGTTTGTTATTGTTTTGCTGCAGCTGTGCATAACCTAACCCTCTGTAAGGTCTCTGTTACTTTAGTATCAAACGTTGATCAAACGTTGACCAAACGTTGACCAAACGTTGATTAAATGTTGGAGTGTTCACTGTGTCAGTGGTGTACTGGATGAGGAAACCGGCTGAATCTGGTTTGTTTCAACTTTTATTAAAAAATCTGTCCAGCAGAAAAAATAAAAATAAAAAAACTGACATCAGCAGTACATTAGGTGACATCATCAAACTCCAATCAGAAGTGAGGTCACAGTGTGGCATGCTGGGAGATGTCGTGGTGTCTGCGGACGTGTCTCAGCAGCAGCTGACGGTCCGGACTCGAGTACTCACACTGTTGGCATGGAAACGCCTCACCAGTGTGATGACGGCGAGCGTGGAGGTCCAAACTCTTCTTCTGGATGCTGAGAGACAAACAGGACAGGAGTTACTATGGCAACCATTGACCACGCCCAATCTGTTCAGGGAGTTAAGGTCACCATGGCAACCTAAAGGATACAGGGCTAGAGGAGGAGCCAAGTGCAGTCAGTGTGTTCTCAGGTGTGTGTGTGTGTGTGTGTGTGTGTGTGTGTGTTCTCAGGTGTGTTACCTGCTGTAGTCACAGTGCTGACACCTGTAGGGTTTCTCCTGACTGTGTGTTCGGCTGTGTCTGATCAGAGAGCTGCGATCTATCGAAGCGTACGGACACTCAGCACACCTATGCGGCTTCTCACCTGAAAACACACACAGCCAGTGCAGACAGTTAATTACATGTGTGTGTTACCTGTGGGTGTCCTCAGGTGTGTGTGTGTTACCTGTGTGTGTCCTCAGGTGCTGCAGCAGTGAGGCCTTCAGTCTGCTGCTGTAGGAACAGTGAGGACAGGTGAAAGGTTTGTCTCCTCCATGGACGCCCAGGTGACGCCTCAGAGTCAGCTTGGTGGAGAACTTCCTGCAGAGAAAAACATCACAGCTCTTACCTGTCCTCTCCTGTGATTGGTTAGTGCTGGGATTAATAAGGGACGCACATTTGCACAAGTTACTGCACATATGTATATTTTCTTATGTATATTTTTTAGAAGTAGAACTAAATGTTCTTCCTCATTGAGTGTGCCTGAAAGCACACACTATATATTATCCAGCGCGCTTATTGAATGTGCCTGAAAGAGCACACTCTTTAAAACCTCCCGGGCTTATTCTTCGTCTTCCGTTTCTTCTGCCAAAAATCGCCAAAAACGACGCCAAAAAATGAATGGCTGTGTATTTTGAGAACTTTCGAGAGCAAGAGTGTGTGATGTCATCGCTAAAGTGGAGAGGAGAGACAACGATCAGTGAAAAAATAAAACGTATTCGACTACTGTGGCCTCAAATGTACCACTCAAATGCACCACCAGATATGATTTATACATAAAATTTGTCGTCTCACTCACATTCGCCTGCTAAAGCTGTCAGATATATCATCTTGGCGGGAGACGCAAAGATGCGGCAGTAACACCCATCGACAGCCTCATAGACCATGTTAAAAAGGCGGGAAATTTTCTGGAGGAAAGCAGAAGTAACGTTTCTCTGAATCGCTCTAAAGGTCACATTTCTTCATTTATCAACACAAAACAAATATGTAGACGTTCAGGAAGCGCTCAGCATGCTCCAAGTTATGTCGGTTCAATGATTGAAAATACGGTTTTGGCCAGAGATCCTTCCGTTCAAGGGGTGGTCTCAGCATTTTCTCTCTGTCTCTGTCAGCATTCCCAACTGACATTCTCACAGGTGCAGTAACTGCTCTCCTGATTAGAGTTGGTCCTGGTTGCTTAGCAACCTTAAGCCTGCTTGAAGGAGGAGAGGGGGGAGGAGAAGCTGAGCAGCATTAACATGCTAATGCTAACTGCTAGCGCATCAACGCATCAGCGATAACATGCTAATGCTAACATGCTAATGTTAATTGCTAGCACATAAGCGCTAGCTGCTCCTGTGTCTAAATAAACATGTTAAAAATGACTGTTTGAGTTGTGCTTTTTGGATACAGACCCCCAGCAACAGCCCACTCGTCACTCTCAAAATTTGCTACTGAATTTGCTGAGCAGTGTCAGTAATAATGTATGGGGGTGATGGGGCCAGAGTCAGGCACACTCAAAATGTCTTTAGAAATGTTCTAGTTAGAGTTTATTCTGCATGCCTGTGTATACAGTGTTCTGTGTTACTGTGAAAGAATTTCTCAATAAAGTACTAAAAAGTGTGAGGACGTGTGGACTGAGGGATTGAGAGTAATTTTATTTTAATATTCAACCATCAAAAGTCACCTGTGGTGTTGTCACCTGTGGTGAAATTACCTGTGATGTTGTCAGCTGTGATGTAATTACCTGTGATGTTGTCACCTGTGGTGTAATTACCTGTGATGTTGTCACCTGTGGTGTAATTACCTGTGATGTTGTCACCTGTGGTGTAGTCACCTGTGATGTTGTCACCTGTGATGTAGTCACCTGTGATGTTGTCACCTGTGGTGTAATTACCTGTGATGTTGTCACCTGTGGTGTAGTCACCTGTGATGTTGTCACCTGTGATGTTGTCACCTGTGGTGTTGTCAGCTGTGATGTTGTCAGCTGTGGTGTAATTACCTGTGATGTTGTCAGCTGTGGTGTAATTACCTGTGATGTTGTCAGCTGTGGTGTAATTACCTGTGATGTTGTCACCTGTGATGTTGTCACCTCTGATGTTGTCACCTGTGATGTTGTCACCTGTGATGTTGTCACCTCTGATGTTGTCACCTGTGATGTTGTCAGCTGTGATGTTGTCACCTGTGATGTTGTCAGCTGTGGTGTAATTACCTGTGATGTTGTCAGCTGTGGTGTTGTCAGCTGTGGTGTAATTACCTGTGATGTTGTCACCTGTGATGTTGTCAGCTGTGGTGTAATTACCTGTGATGTTGTCACCTGTGGTGTTGTCACCTGTGGTGTAATTACCTGTGATGTTGTCACCTGTGGTGTTGTCAGCTGTGATGTAATTACCTGTGATGTTGTCACCTGTGGTGTAATTACCTGTGATGTTGTCACCTGTGGTGTAGTCACCTGTGATGTTGTCACCTGTGATGTAGTCACCTGTGATGTTGTCACCTGTGGTGTAATTACCTGTGATGTTGTCACCTGTGGTGTAGTCACCTGTGATGTTGTCACCTGTGATGTTGTCACCTGTGATGTTGTCACCTGTGGTGTTGTCAGCTGTGATGTTGTCAGCTGTGGTGTAATTACCTGTGATGTTGTCAGCTGTGGTGTAATTACCTGTGATGTTGTCAGCTGTGGTGTAATTACCTGTGATGTTGTCAGCTGTGATGTTGTCACCTGTGATGTTGTCACCTGTGATGTTGTCAGCTGTGATGTTGTCACCTGTGATGTTGTCAGCTGTGGTGTAATTACCTGTGATGTTGTCAGCTGTGGTGTTGTCAGCTGTGGTGTAATTACCTGTGATGTTGTCACCTGTGATGTTGTCAGCTGTGATGTTGTCAGCTGTGATGTTGTCACCTGTGATGTTGTCAGCTGTGGTGTAATTACCTGTGATGTTGTCAGCTGTGGTGTTGTCAGCTGTGGTGTAATTACCTGTGATGTTGTCACCTGTGATGTTGTCAGCTGTGGTGTAATTACCTGTGATGTTGTCACCTGTGGTGTAATTACCTGTGATGTTGTCACCTGTGGTGTTGTCAGCTGTGATGTTGTCACCTGTGATGTTGTCACCTGTGATGTTGTCAGCTGTGATGTTGTCAGCTGTGGTGTAGTCACCTGTGGTGAAATTACCTGTGATGTTGTCAGCTGTGATGTAATTACCTGTGATGTTGTCAGCTGTGATGTAATTACCTGTGATGTTGTCACCTGTGGTGTAATTACCTGTGGTGTAGTCACCTGTGGTGAAATTACCTGTGATGTTGTCAGCTGTGATGTAATTACCTGTGATGTTGTCACCTGTGGTGTAATTACCTGTGATGTTGTCACCTGTGGTGTAGTCACCTGTGATGTTGTCACCTGTGATGTTGTCACCTGTGATGTTGTCAGCTGTGATGTAATTACCTGTGATGTTGTCACCTGTGGTGTAATTACCTGTGATGTTGTCACCTGTGGTGTAGTCACCTGTGATGTTGTCACCTGTGATGTAGTCACCTGTGATGTTGTCACCTGTGGTGTAATTACCTGTGATGTTGTCACCTGTGATGTAGTTACCTGTGATGTTGTCACCTGTGGTGTAGTCACCTGTGATGTTGTCACCTGTGATGTTGTCACCTGTGGTGTAGTCACCTGTGATGTTGTCACCTGTGATGTTGTCACCTGTGATGTTGTCACCTGTGGTGTAGTTACCTGTGATGTTGTCACCTGTGGTGTAGTTACCTGTGATGTTGTCAGCTGTGGTGTAGTTACCTGTGATGTTGTCACCTGTGGTGTAGTTACCTGTGATGTTGTCACCTGTGATGTTGTCACCTGTGATGTTGTCAGCTGTGATGTTGTCAGCTGTGATGTTGTCAGCTGTGGTGTAATTACCTGTGATGTTGTCACCTGTGATGTTGTCAGCTGTGGTGTAATTACCTGTGATGTTGTCACCTGTGATGTTGTCAGCTGTGGTGTAATTACCTGTGATGTTGTCAGCTGTGGTGTAATTACCTGTGATGTTGTCAGCTGTGGTGTAGTTACCTGTGATGTTGTCACCTGTGGTGTAGTTACCTGTGATGTTGTCACCTGTGATGTTGTCAGCTGTGGTGTAGTTACCTGTGATGTTGTCACCTGTGGTGTAGTTACCTGTGATGTTGTCACCTGTGGTGTAGTTACCTGTGATGTTGTCAGCTGTGATGTTGTCAGCTGTGGTGTAATTACCTGTGATGTTGTCACCTGTGATGTTGTCACCTGTGGTGTAATTACCTGTGATGTTGTCACCTGTGATGTTGTCACCTGTGGTGTAGTCACCTGTGATGTTGTCAGCTGTGATGTTGTCACCTGTGATGTTGTCAGCTGTGGTGTAGTTACCTGTGATGTTGTCACCTGTGATGTTGTCAGCTGTGGTGTAGTTACCTGTGATGTTGTCACCTGTGGTGTAGTTACCTGTGATGTTGTCACCTGTGGTGTAGTTACCTGTGGCACAGAGAGCAACAGTAGCCTGTTTCTGCGTCCTCCTTCTCTTCGTCTGTTTTGGTCCTTCTGCTTCTCTTCTTCTTCTCTGCGACACACGTCAGTGAACCAGGCTGACACCTGCTGGTCTGACTGAGAACAACACACATAAATGTTGCTTTCTGATTGGCTGCCAGGTGTCCAGCACTATCACACAATCACTGCTTCCTGATTGGTTCAGAATCAGTTGCGTACCTGTCTGTGCAGTCTGCCTCCTTCCCTCCTGTTTGTCCAATCAACTGGCCCCTCCAGGTGTCTGCAGGAAACAGGTGGTCAGGTGTGTTGATAGGTTAGGGGTGTGGTCGAATAATCAGTTTGTCTCATGAAGCTTCCTCAATGAAGTGTTAACATGTCGGCCTCTAACTGTAAAGGAAAGGAGCTTCAATGCTTCCTTCATCATCTCCTTTAGCAAAGGATACTCGGAGCATCCTTTAGGAAAGAAAAGGAGGTGATACCGTCCCACAATTCCTTGTGGTAGTGAGAAAAAACGGACACAGCGTTCAGTCATTAAACATCAGTGTGTTTAAACAGTGTGACAGCTGCAGAGAGAGCGTGTGAACATGAACATACGTGTTGACGTGATGTCACACTCTGATCATTGTGTGAACATGAACATACGTGTTGACGTGATGTCACACTCTGATTATTGAGTGAACATGAACATACGTGTTGACGTGATGTCACACTCTGATCATTGTGTGAACATGAACATACGTGTTGACGTGATGTCACACTCTGATCATTGTGTGGACATGAACATACGTGTTGACGTGATGTCACACTGATCATTGTGTGAACATGAACATACGTGTTGACGTGATGTCACACTCTGATCATTGTGTGGACGTGAACCATACGTGTTGACGTGATGTCACACTCTGATCATTGCGTGGACATGAAACATACGTGTTGACGTGATGTCACACTGATCATTGTGTGAACATGAACATACGTGTTGACGTGATGTCACACTCTGATCATGTGTGAACATGAACATACGTGTTGACGTGATGTCACACTCTGATCGTTGCGTGGACATGAACATACGTGTTGACGTGATGTCACACTCTGATCGTTGTGTGGACATGAACATACGTGTTGACGTGATGTCACACTCTGATCATTGTGTGGACATGAACATACGTGTTGACGTGATGTCCACACTCTGATCATTGTGTGGACATGAACATACGTGTTGACGTGATGTCACACTCTGATCATTGTGTGGACATGAACATACGTGTTGACGTGATGTCACACTGATCATTGTGTGGACATGAACATACGTGTTGACGTGATGTCACACTCTGATCATTGTGTGAACATGAACTACGTGTTGACGTGATGTCACACTCTGATCATTGTGTGGACATGAACATACGTGTTGACGTGATGTCACACTGATCATTGTGTGGACATGAACATACGTGTGACGTGATGTCACACTCTGATCATTGTGTGAACATGAACATACGTGTTGACGTGATGTCACACTCTGATCATTGCGTGGACATGAACATACGTGTTGACGTGATGTCACACTCTGATCATTGTGTGGACATGAACATACGTGTTGATGTGATGTCACACTCTGATCATTGTGTGAACATGAACATACGTGTTGACGTGATGTCACACTCTGATCATTGTGTGGACATGAACATACGTGTTGACGTGATGTCACACTCTGATCATTGTGTGAACATGAACATACGTGTTGACGTGATGTCACACTCTGATCATTGTGTGGACATGAACATACGTGTTGACGTGATGTCACACTCTGATCATTGCGTGGACATGAACATACGGTTGACGTGATGTCACACTCTGATCATTGTGTGGACATGAACATACGTGTTGACGTGATGTCACACTCTGATCATTGTGTGGACGTGAACATACGTGTTGACGTGATGTCACACTCTGATCATTGCGTGGACGTGAACATACGTGTTGACGTGATGTCACACTGATCATTGTGTGAACATGAACATACGTGTTGACGTGATGTCACACTCTGATCATTGTGTGAACATGAACATACGTGTTGATGTGATGTCACACTCTGATCATTGCTGGGACATGAACATACGTGTTGACGTGATGTCACACTCTGATCATTGTGTGGACATGAACATACGTGTTGACGTGATGTCAAACTCTGATCATTGTGTGGACATGAACATACGTGTTGACGTGATGTCACACTCTGATCATTGTGTGGAATGAACATACGTGTTGACGTATGTCACACTCTGATCATTGTGTGGACATGAACATACGTGTTGACGTGATGTCACACTCTGATCATTGTGTGGACATGAACTACGTGTTGACGTGATGTCACACTCTGATCATTGTGTGACATGAACATACGTGTTGACGTGATGTCACACTCTGATCATTGTGTGAACATGAACATACGTGTTGACGTGATGTCACACTCTGATCATTGTGTGAACATGAACATACGTGTTGACGTGATGTCACACTGATCATTGTGTGGACATGAACATACGTGTTGACGTGATGTCACACTGATCATTGTGTGAACATGAACATACGTGTTGACGTGATGTCACACTCTGATCATTGCGTGGACATGAACATACGTGTTGACGTGATGTCACACTCTGATCATTGTGTGAACATGAACATACGTGTTGACGTGATGTCACACTCTGATCATTGTGTGGACATGAACATACGTGTTGACGTGATGTCACACTCTGATCATTGTGTGGACATGAACATACGTGTTGACGTGATGTCACACTCTGATCATTGCGTGGACATGAACATACGTGTTGACGTGATGTCACACTCTGATCATTGCGTGGACATGAACATACGTGTTGACGTGATGTCACACTCTGATCATTGTGTGTGTTGTGTTGTTGCCTGTGTTCTCTGTGTTCACACACACAGTCCAAACTGTTTGGAACTGTGCCATCCAGCGTCCTGCAGATCCTCATGAAGTTCCCGTTGCTGATTCCTCAGAGATCTTTGCCATAACTTGCTAATATGTTTGTGTGTGAGTGGACAGGAGGGTGAGCGAGCATAGCAGCTAACAAACACTTCATCTGCTTCAGTGACAGCTGGACAATATTCATTATTATTGACACTCTGACCTGATGATGACGTCACAGTTTGACATTTCCTGCATCAAACAACACGGTCAGAGCACGGGGAGGATCTAGGAAGGATCTCAGAGGAGCGTTTTGTAGTCCATTCACAACATTCACATCATCCTCATCATGACCTTGTTATGATAAAAGTGGTTAGGAAAGCATTCTAGGTGTTCTCACCTGATCGGCTGTTGCGGCGACGCCTGTCACACCCGTCATGTGTTTGTTGGTGAACGTTTCGTGAGGCGATGCTCCTGAACGTCCTTGGACAGAGTGGACAGGTGAACGGCTTCGTCACTGACACCTTCTTCTTCTTCTTCTTCTTCTTCTTCTTCTTCTTCTCCTTCTCTTGTTTGTGCTCCTCCCACCTCCTCCTTCTCCTGCAGTGACTCCTCCAGTGAGGCTCCAGCTCCTCCCAGCTGTCGGCCGTCCAGCTGCAGCAGACGCACATGAACCCACTGCCGGCCCGGTGAGACTGGACGTGGACATCCAGCAGCCGCCTGGACGGCAGCGTCAGGGGACAGAGCAGACACGGAAGCCTCAGTTTGCTGCAGGGTGACGTCTTCGTCACCTGGCCGCCCGTCTTACTCTGCCTCAGGCCGCCATGTTGTGACAGGTGGGGGGATTCGTCAGGGGGAGGCTGCACAGGTCGCAAGGCACAGGGAGGAGCAGTAGGTGGAGGAGGTTTGGCGGATGAGATGCGGCACAGTCCCAGAGTCATGAGGTGAGCGGACTGTGCCATCTCCTCCTGCGTGGCAGGGGGGTCGATGGGACTGGACAGATCCACTGAAGCTCCCTTTAGAGGGAAGATGGACGAGTCCTCCTCAAACAGAGTGCTCACCTGCACACAGGAACACCTGTTATCAACAAACACACACACCTGACAGACCATGTGTCTAAACCACAATACATTACTGTGTGTGTGTGTGTGTGTCACCTCACAGGTGTGTGCGACCTGCAGCCCCCCCTCACTGCTGATGTCACATGTGGGCGGGCTCATGTTGTCGAGCATGTTGTAGAGCAGGAAGTCTTCATCACTCTGCTTCGAGTCTTCGTTCAGATCCAGCTGATAGGGCGACGCCTCCCGGTGGAGCCCCGCCTCCTGTCTGTCCTCAGCCCCGCCCCCTCCATCAGCCCCCTCCAGGTAGGTGAGCGTGGGTGGACGGTGCCTGAGCAGCAGGTGGCTGCTGATGGAGGCCTTGAGGCTGCAGGTGAACTGACAGAGTTTACAGCGATACAGCTCCACCAGGAAGGACTCGACCAGCCCGCCCAGCAGACCCTCCACCTCCCCGCAGTACAGGCTGGAGCTCACAGCTCCGCCCGCCACCTGCAGCGTCACAGGGCTGATGTCACGGTACCGCTGCTTCACCGCTGACATCACTGTGACATCACTGTGACATCACTGTGACATCACAGAGGACGCGGCCTGAAAACAGAAGAACAGAGTTCAACAGAACCAAGAACCACGATGTTCATGAATGAAGACACAATAATATTATAATGACGATGATTATATGGAACATTACTACTACATATTATATTACTACATATATTACTACATATATTACTACATATATTACTACATATTATATTACTACATATATTACTACATATTATATTACTACATATATTACTACATATTATATTACTACATATTATATTACTACATATTATATTACTACATATATTACTACATATATTACTACATATATTACTACATATTATATTACTACCATATTTTAATACCATATATATTACTACATATATTACTACATATATTACTACATATTATATTACTACATATCAATTACTATATATTACTACATTATTACTACATATTATTTACTACATATATTACTACATAGATATTACTACATATCATATTATACTATTACTACATATTTATTACTACATATCAGATTACTACATATATACATATACTACATATTATATACTACATACATATTACTACATATATTACTACATATTACTACATATCATATTACTACATATATTACTACATATATTACTACAGATTAGATTTACTACATATCATATTACTACATAATTACTACATATATTACTACATATTATATACTACATATATTACTACATATTATAATACTACATATATTACTACATTATTACTACATATTATATTACTACATATCATATTACTACATATTATATTACTACATATTATATTACTACATATTATATTACTACATATATTACTACATATTATATTACTACATATATACTACATATTATTTACTACATTATATTACTACATATATTACTACATATTATATTACTACATTATATTACTACAATATTACTACATATTATATACTACATATATTACTACATATATACGACATATATTACTACATATTAATTACTACATATATATTACTACATATATTACGACATATATTACTACATATATTACTACATATATGACTAACATAGCATATACTACATATTATTACTACATATATTACTACATATTATATTATACATATATTACTACATATATATTACTACATATATTACTACATATATTACTACATATATTACTACATATTATATTACTACATATTATATTACTACATATATTACTACATATATTACTACATATTATATTACTACATATATTACTACATATTAATATTCTACATATATTACTACATATTATATTACTACATATATTACTACATATTATATTACTACATATATTACTACATATTATATTACTACATATTATATTACTACATATATTACTACATATATTACGACATATTATACTACATATATTACTACATATTATATTACTACATATATTACTACATATTATATTACTACATAATTACTACATATTATATTACTACATATATTACTACATATTATATTACTATAGTATATTACTACATATACTACATATTATATTACTACATATTATATTACTACAATATTACTACATATATTACTACATATTATATTACTACATATATTACTACATATTATAGTTATTACTACATATTATATTACTACATTAATACTACATATTATATTACTACATATTATATTACTACATATATTACTACATATTTACTACATATTATATTACTACAATATTACTACATATATTACTACTATATTACTACATATATACTACAAGATTATATTACTACATATATTACTACATATATTAATACATATATTACTACATATATTACTACATATTATATTACGACATATATTACTACATATATATTACTACATATATTTACTATTAACAATATTACTACATATTATATTACTACATATATTACTACATATGATTACTACATATATTACTACATATATTACTACATATTATATTACTACATATATGACTACATATATATTACTACATATATTACTACATATATTACTACATATATATTACTACAGTAATTACTACATATATTACTACATATATTACTACATATTATATTACTACATATATTACTACATATTATATTACTACATATATACTACATATATATACTACATATTTACTACTATTTACTACATAGTATATTACTAATATATTACTACATAGATATTACTACAATATTACGATACATATTATATTACTACATATATTACTACATATTATTACTACATATTAGTATATACTACATATTATATTACTACATATATTACTACATATTATATTACTACATATATTACTACATATATTACTACATATTATATTACTACATATATACTACATATATTACTACATATATTACTACATATTATATTACTACATATATTACTACATATTATATTACTACATATATTACTACATATTAATTACTACATATTATATTACTACATATAACTACATATATATTACTACAGATTACTACATATTATATACTACATATTATACTACATATATTACTACATATTATATTACTACATATTATAATTACTACATATATTACTACATATATTACTACATATATTACTACATTATATTACGACATATATTACTACATATATACACTATTATATTACACTATATTACTACATATTATATTACTACATATATTACTACATATTATATTACTACATAATTACTACATATTATATTACTACATATATTACTACATAGATTACTACATATATTACTACATATTATATACTACATATATTACTACATAATTACTACATATATTACTACATATTATATTACTACATATATTACTACATATATTACTACATATATTACTACATATTATATTACTACATATATTACTACATATATTACTACATATTATATTACTAAATATTATTTACTACATATATTAACATATATACTACATATATTACTACATATTATATTACTACAATATTACTACATATTATATTACTACATATATTACTACATATATTACTACATATTATATTACTACATATATTACTACATATTATATTACTACATATATTACTACATATTATATTACTACATATTATATTACTACATATATTACTACATATATTACTACATATATTACTACATATTACTACATATTATAATTACTACATATATTACTACATATATTACTACATATATTACTACATATATTACACAGATATACTACATAGATTTACTACATATATTACTACATATTATATTACTACATATATTACTACATATACTAATAGATATATTACTACATATATTACTACATATATTACTACATAGATTACTACATATATTACTACAGATTATATTACTACATATATTACTACATTTATAGTACTACATAGTATATTACTACATATATTACTACATATATTACGACATATTACTTACTATATATTACTACATAATTATTACTACATAGATTACTACATAGATTACTACATATATTACTACATATATTACTACATATCATATTACTACATATCATATTACTCATATTATATTACTACAGATATTAATTACTACATATATTACTACATATTATATTACTACATATATTACTACATATTATATTACTACATATTATATTACTACATATATTACTACATATTATATTACGACATACATATTACTACATAGATATTACTACATATTACTACATATTATAATTACTACATATTATTACTACATATATTACATTATATTACAATATATTACTAATATATTAACTACATATATTACTACATATATTACTACATATTAGACTACATATTATATTACTAATATATATAAATTATATTAATAAATATATTTATGAGGTTGTAAAATGTTCTGTGTATATTTATATTATCTGTGTTACTATTAACTTTATAACTGAGTTTTAAAGTAAATGACCAGGCTAACGTTATGCCGAGGGCTAGTCTGCTAAAAGCAAGCTGCTGCCTTCTCTCTTCTCTGCAGCGATTTTCTGTCCTGATCAAACTCACCGGGCTGAGTGACTCACCTGCTGAGTGACTCACCGGCTGAGTGACTAACCCTGTTCTTCTTCTTCTTCTCTTCTTCTTCTTCTCTTCTTCTTCCTTCTTCTTCTGCTTCTTCTTCTTCTTCTAGTCTTCTTCTTCTTCTTCTTCTTCTCTTCTTCTCTTCTTCCTCTTCCTCTGCCTCTTCCTCTTCCTCTTCTTCTTCTTCGCTGTGCAGCAGTTGTTTCAATCTGTCGCTGCCTCCTGTGGCTTCATTCTGTAACTGCAGCTGCATTAAATAAACTGAAGATCAATAAAGTTACAAAACTACAAAAACTTAAGTTTATTTTGAAGTGACGTCACCTTCTGCACGTGACTAATTTAAACATAGAAGTGGATCATCAGCTAATCAAATCAAATGTTAGTTAGATTTTATTTGTATAGCCCAAAGTCACAAAGTCCATTTTCCTCTGAGGCTTTACAATCTGTACAGGGAGTGACACCCTCTGTCCTTAGACCCTCGGTTCCAGTGAGGAAAAACTTGCCCACAAAAACCTTTAACAGGGAAAAAAGGTGGAAGAAACCTCAGGAAGAGCCACAGAGGAGGGATCCCTCTCCCAGGACGGACAGACGTGCAATAGATGTCACGTGTACAGAACAAATCACACAAACATATTGTACAATTACAATGACTGATAAAATGACAATGATTACAATGACTGATAAAATGACAATGAATTACAATGACTGATAAATGACATGATTATGACTAAATGACAATTACATGACTGATAAATGACAATGAATTACATGAATGATAAAATGACAATGAATTACAATGAATGATAAAATGACAATGAATTACAATGACTGATAAAAATGACAATGAATTACAATGACTGATAAAATGACAATGAATTACAATGACTGATAAAATGACAATGAATTACAATGAATGATAAAATGACAATGAATTACAATGACTGATAAAATGACAATGAATTACAATGACTGATAAAATGACAATGAATTACAGAGAGAGAGAGAGAGTGTCCCCCGGCAGTCTAATCCTATGGCAGCATAACTAATGGATGACCTGAGCCAGCACTAACTATAAGCTCTATCAAAGAGGAAAGTCTTCAGTCTACTCTTAAAGGTTTGACCGTGTCTGCCTCCTGAACCCAGAATGGTAGTTTGTTCCACAGAAGAGGAGCCTGATAGCTGAAAGCTCTGGCTCCCAATCTACTTTTGGAAACTATAGGAACCACAAGGAACCAAGACCAAGGAACCACAAGGAACCACAAGGAACCCAGCGTCCTGAGAGCGCAGTGTTCTAGAGGGGTAGTAAGGTACTATGAGCTCTTTTAGATACGATGGTGCCTGACCATGAAGAGCTTTGTAAGTAAGGAGAAGAATTTTAAATTCTATTCTAGATTTAATAGGCAGCCAATGCAAGGAAGCCAGAATGGGAGAGATGTGATCTCTGATCTTGGTTCCTGTCAGAACACGTGCAGCAGCATTCTGAATTAACTGCAAAGTCCTAAGAGACTTATTAGAGCAGCCTGATAACAAAGAGTTACAATAGTCCAGCCTTGAAGTAACAAATGCGTGGACTAGTTTTTCTGCATCCGCCTGAGAGACAATGTGTCGGATTTTAGCGATGTTACGTAAGTGGAAGAATGCAGTCCTCGAAATCTGTTTTATGTGACGTTAAAGGACAAATCCTGATCAAAAACAACTCCAAGATTCTTTACAGTGGAGCTAGAGGCCAGGGTGATCCCATCTAAAGTAACTAAGTCTCTAGAAAGAGAGTTTCTGAGGTGTTTGGGTCCAATTACAAGAACTTCAGTTTTGTCTGAATTTAACATCAAGAAATTGTAGGTCATCCAACTTTTTATATCCTTAAGGCATGCTTGGAGTTTAGTTAACTGATTGGTTGCATCAGGCTTGATCGATAAATATAATTGGGTGTCGTCAGCATAACAATGAAAATTGATAGAGTGATTCCTAATAATGTTCCCTAAAGGAAGCATATATAAACTGAATAGAAGTGGTCCAAGTACAGAACCTTGTGGGACTCCATGACAAACTTTGGTCTGCATGGACGATTCATCATTGACGTGAACAAACTGAGATCGATCTAAGAAACACGACTTAAACCAGCTTAGGGCGGTTCCTTTGATGCCAAGTTTGATGTTCCAGTCTCTGTAAAAGAATTTGATGGTCAATGGTGTCAAATGCAGCACTAAGATCTAACAGGACAAGTACAGAGATGAGTCCTTTGTCTGATGCCATTAGGAGGTCATTTGTAACTTTGACTAATGCGGTCTCTGTGCTATGATGCACTCTAAATCCTGACTGGAAATCCTCAAATAGACTATTGTTATGGAGAAAGTCACACAGCTGATTAGCTACAGCTTTCTCAAGTATCTTAGACAGAAAGTGAAGGTTTGATATCGGTCTGTAGTTGGCTAAGACCTCTGGGTCTAGAGTGGGCTTTTTAAGAAGAGGTTTAATTACAGCTACCTTAAAGGACTGTGGTACATATCCTGATAATAAAGACAGATTAATCATATCCAATAAAGAATGACTAGCTACAGGTAAAACATCCTTGAGCAGCCTGGTTGGGATGGAGTCTAAGAGACAGGTTGACGGCTTAGCTGCAGAAATGATTAAAGTTATTTGATGAAGGTCGATGGGAGAAAAACAGTCTAAATACATAACAGGTTTTACAGCTGTTTCCAAACTTGCTGTATCAGAATGCAGATCAATGCCTGTTGAGGGCAAGAGGTGATGGATTTTGTCTCTAATAGTTATAATATTATCATTAAAGAAGCTCATGAAGTCATTGCTACTTAGACCTAAAGGAATAGATGGTTCAGTAGAGCTGTGATTCTCTGTTAGCCTGGCTACAGTGCTGAAGAGAAACCTGGGGTTGTTCTTATTCTCCTCAATTAATGAAGAGTAGTAGGCTGCTCTGGCATTACGGAGAGCCTTCCTGTATGTTTTCAGATTATCTTGCCAGACTAGATGAGATTCTTCCAGTTTAGTGGCCATTTGCGTTCAGATTTACGTGCCTCTTGCTTTAATTTACGAGTCTGCTGGCTATACCATGGTGCTAGCCTTCTTTGTTTAATTATCTTCTTTTTCAGAGGTGCAATAGAGTCTAGAGTTGGCCTAATGAGCCTGTAATACTATCAACAAGATGATCTATTTGTGAGGGGCTAAAGGAAGCAGACAAGTCCTCTGTTACAGTTAGACATGGCATTGAATTCAATGCTGAAGGAATCACTTCCTTAAATTTGGCTACAGCACTATCAGATAAACATCTGCTGTAGAAGTTTCTACACAAAGGCTTATAGTCCGGTAATATGAACTCAAAGGTTATTAAAAAATGGTCAGACAGAAGAGGATTCTGTGGGAAGACTATTAGAATATCAATTTCAATGCCTTATGAGAGAACAAGATCAAGAGTGTGGTTCAGACAATGAGTCGGTTTATTTACACTTTGACAAAAGCCAATTGAGTCTAATAGAGAGATAAACGCAGTACTAAGACTATCATTGTGGTTGTCCACATGAATGTTGAAATCACCTACAATAATTACTTTATCTGTTTTAAGGATCAAGCCTGATGCAAATTCTGCAAATTCAGATAAAAATTCAGAATAAGCACCTGGAGCTCGATATACTGTAACAAATAAAATTGGCTGCGATGTTTTCCAGGTTGGGTGAGTGAGGCTAAGAACAAGGCTTTCAAATGAATTATAATTTAGTTTAGGTTTAGGATTTATTAATAGACTTGAGTCAAATATGACACCTGTGACCACACCCACCTGTCAATCAAAGCGTCCACGCTCTTAATCCTGCATAACTTTAAGCCTTAATATAATGTGAACAGGTGAGTTGTATATAAATTCACCCTCAGTACAGTTGTCATGAACGGGGAAATTAGCTACAGAGACCAAAACTGTTTTTTGTACCAGGCTGTAAACATGTTTATTTCTGCTGTGAGGTTGGACATTTGGACATGGGGACTTATGGAGACTGACTGACTGACTGACTGACTGACTGACTGACTGACTGACTGACTGACTGACTGTGTGTGGTGTGTGTGTGTGTGTGTGTGTGTGTGTGTGTGCGTGCGTGTGTGCGTGCGTGTCTGGAGCCAGTCTCAAGTGGACGTTAGAGGAACTGCAGTTTGTGTTTCACTTCTGCATTGTAGTCAAGTGATAACTGACCATCATAGCACAGACAGACACAGACAGACAAGCACCGTGCAGCAGGAAGAAAACAACAGATATATATATATATATATATATATATATATATACACACACACACACACACACACACACACACACACACTAACACTTCTGCTCCTCCCCTCAGGAGGCAGCAGAACTCTGCTCAACGACGGAGAAGAAGAAGGAGGAAGCCGGAAGTGAGCGGGGCCGCTGACCTACTGCAGCAGCATCGGAGTTACCGTCAGACAGGTGAGATACCGTCAGACAGGTGAGATACCGTCAGACAGGTGAGATACCGTCAGACAGGTGAGATACCGTCAGACAGGTGAGTTACCGTCAGACAGGTGAGATACCGTCAGACAGGTGAGTTACCGTCAGACAGGTGAGATACCGTCAGACAGGTGAGTTACCGTCAGACAGGTGAGATACCGTCAGACAGGTGAGCTACCGTCAGACAGGTGAGTTACCGTCAGACAGGTGAGCTACCGTCAGACAGGTGAGATACCGTCAGACAGGTGAGTTACCGTCAGACAGGTGAGTTACCGTCAGACAGGTGAGATACCGTCAGACAGGTGAGTTACCGTCAGACAGGTGAGATACCGTCAGACAGGTTTAGTCTCGTGTTGGTCCGGGTTTAACTGTCTGTGGTTGTCATAGTTACGGCAGGTGTTTAATCCAGAAAGACTCGTAGCTGTCCTCGTGAGCATAAACATACCCGAGTGTTTCCTGTCTCACACCTGGCGCAGACGCATTCGGCTCATGGTCACCAGTTAACACGGTCACTCGTTAAATCGATACACCGGTTCCTGACACGTCATCACGTACAGTCTGTTCATTAATTATCCACCTGTCAGATCTTTAATCAGAAGATCAGACGGACCTGTCAATCATAATGTTTGATGACTCTCTATCCAATCAGCTGCAGCAGTGACACACCTGTCAGGTGAAACAGTAGCTCCTCCTCCAACATGGCTGATGTATGGCAGACCGCCATGGACCACGCAGTCGGTGCTGCACAGAGAGCTGGACAGGTGAGTGTTGTCTGCTGAGTCTGGACTGCAAGTGGATGTTGATGAGGTGTGTTGATGTAGGTGTGTTCAGGTGATGGTGTGTTCAGGGTGTATAGGTGGTTCAGGTGTGTTGATGAGGTGTGTTCAGGTGTGTTGATGAGGTGTGTTCAGGTGTGTTGTTCAGGTGTGGTGTTCAGGTGTGTTGATGAGGTGTGTTCAGGTGTGTTGATGAGGTGTGTTCAGGTGTGTTGATGAGGTGTGTTCAGGTGTGTTGTTCAGGTGTTGATGAGGTGTGCTCAGGTGCATTGATCAGTTGCGTTGATCAGGTGGTGCGGGAGGCTCTGCAGGATGACAGGAAGGTGATGACGAAGAGTTCTTCTGTTGATTTGGTGACACAAACTGACCAGAAGGTGGAACAGCTCATCATCCAATCAGTGAAGGAGAAATTCCCCACACACAGGTAAGAAGCGCTCCCTCCCTCACTGTGAGGACAGACTGTGAGGACACACTGCACTTATGAGAGTCTCCACTGTGTGTGTGTGTGTTGTGTTCGTGTTCAGGTTCATAGGGGAGGAGTCTGTAGCTGCAGGTGAGTCTTGTGTCCTGACTGATGCTCCCACCTGGATCATCGACCCCATTGACGGGACAACCAACTTTGTTCATGCGTGAGTTTTTAAAAATTCATTAATTACAGCCAATCACAGAGCAGTTAACAGTGTTTATGAATATGAGGTGTCTGCACATAGATGCATAGTTCCCAGCTAACATTAGTATTTTTGACTACATATGGTTTACATGAATATACTTGGTTTGTCACAGTAGCTGTAATCTTAAGGTCATCTAGACTTTGAGGTAATTTAGATAGAAAGGTCCCAAATGTTTTTTTCCTGTGTCTATCTCCATTTACAAGGTTGAGGAAGAGATCAGGTCAAGAGATCAAAGAGCCATTTGTTGGGATGCCCTGAGAAGAGGAGTCTCTTCCTCTTTCTCTGGCCTTTTATGACACAAGAGTTATAAACATTGTTTATTCTGATTGCATGTTCTCCTCCATGGTATATAAGAGCTTGCCCTGTATAGTTCAAGAGAGTCTTTCATCATTCGGCCAGGAGCTCTCCAAGTAGTTACTACTTGTTACGATACTGAACTTGTTGTAATAAACTTGTTATACAACTAAGACGGTGTCGGCGGAACTTCTCTTCAAACATCAGCATCACCACCGAAAATACACTACAAATAAAAACATGAACTATGATCAACAGTATAATAAACTGTTATTAGCATAATAATTCAAACTGACCTTTAATTACTTTAATGTCAACAGATTTCCTTTTGTTGCTGTTTCCATCGGATTCTCTGTCAACAAACAGGTGAGTACAGTCCTCTACAGTCCACCACGGTCCACTACAGTCCACCACGGTCCTCTACAGTCCACCACGGCCCTTTACAGTCCACCACAGCCCTCTACAGTCCACCACAGTCCTCTACAGCCCTCTACAGTCCACCACATCCCTCTAGTCCACCACAGTCCCCTACAGTCCACCAGTCTTCTACAGTCCTCCACAGTCTCGCCTGTCTGTCTTTCAGGTGGAGTTCGGTGTAGTCTTCAGCTGTCTTGAAGATAAAATGTTTACAGCGAGGAGAGGCAAGGGAGCGTTCTGTAATGGAGAGCCACTGCAGGTTTCTGATCAGGAAGGTCAGCAATTAGCAATGCAACACAACACAACACAAGGCAAAGCAACGTAACACAAGAGAACACAACACAAGGATTTATTCTTTAATTCTCCAGAGATAAAAAAAAAAAAATTAGGAAAACCTGTTGATGTGTCTGGAGCCGTTATGAGCGCAACAGACGTGAGGTCATGATGATCTGAACCAATCAGAGACCAGAATCTGACCTCTGTTCGGTTCTTCTGTCAGACATCAAACAGTCCATCATCGCCACAGAGTTCGGATCCAGCAGAGACCCGGATGCTGTCGACAGAATCTTCTCCAGCCTGAGGAACGTCCTCTGCATCCCAGTACACGGGTAACACTACTGATACAATGTTAGAAAGTCTGTGTGGTTCTGATTGTTCTGTGTGGTTCTGATGGTTCTGTGTGGTTCAGTGTGCGTGGAGCAGGAACTGCAGCCATCAACATGTGTCTGGTGGCCTCTGGCTGTGTTGAAGCATATTATGAGATAGGGATCCACGTCTGGGACATCGCTGCTGGGTCGCTGATCGTCTCCGAGGCTGGAGGAGTCCTGATGGACGTAGACGGTAAAGATGCTCAGACAGCAGCTCAGAGTGTCTGCTGGAGGAGAGACTGAACCTGTCTGTCTGTCTGTTTGTGTTCAGGAGGACCGTTGGACCTGATGTCCAGAAGAATCGTCGCCGCTAACAGCAGAACTATCGCTGAGCGGATCGTCAGAGAGATCGACGCCTTCGGTCCGCCCAGAGATGATGAGCCGCTCAGACGGTGAAGAGGAATTCAGTTTGTAACGTTAATAAAGTTTGTAATAAAAAACACAGCTGAGTTTGTCTGTTACCTGATAGGTCGAGCTTCCTTGTCGGTCTCACCTGGTCATAATGTTTGGGTAGTGATCAAACAATGAGTTTCCTCTGTTGGTGTCTGGACTCACCACTTCATGTCCAAAGGAACCACTGAGGAGATTGAGGATCTGATCAGGATCAAAAGAACCCAGGTCAGATCCAGAACTTACAGTACAATGAACCAGGTTCTGATCAATGATCAAACCAATAAGAACTGAAGTTAACCAAATCCTGTAAACGGGGTTAGGGTTTTTTGTGTTCTCCACATTCTCCACGTTCTGTGTTCTCCACGTTCTGTGTTCTCCACGTTCTGTGTTCTCCACGTTCTTTATTCTCCACGTTCTTTGTTCCCACGTTCTTTGTTCCCCACGTTCTGTGTTCTCCACGTTCTGTGTTCTCCACGTTCTGTGTTCTCCACGTTCTGTGTTCTCCACGTTCTGTGTTCCCCACGTTCTGTGTTCTCCACGTTCTTTGTTCCCCACGTTCTTTGTTCTCCACGTTCTTTGTTCTCCACGTTCTGTGTTCTCCACGTTCTGTGTTCTCCACGTTCTGTGTTCTCCACGTTCTTTGTTCTCCACGTTCTGTGTTCTCCACGTTCTGTGTTCTCCATGTTCTTGTCCACGTTCTTTGTTCTCCACGTTCTTTGTTCTCCACGTTCTTTGTTCTCCACGTTCTGTGTTCTCCACGTTCTGTGTTCTCCACGTTCTTTGTTCTCCATGTTCTTTGTTCTCCACGTTCTGTGTTATCACTTCACATGAACATGCTCAGTGGTCGTCATGGAAAAAAAAGACAGGAAGCTGATGAAAATATTTTAGATATTTACTGAACATTTATCCAAACATGTCAACAGAGCTAACACATGCCGAGAGGAGACTAGTTAACATCATTAAGGTCCATGTTCTCCTTGTTCTGCTTCCACGGTAACTGCGAGCCAATCAGATGCCAATGATGATGCCACTGGTATTAGACGGGTGAGGATTTTGATTTTAGTCTTGTTAGTATGACCGGCGTGGTCAGAACACTTTTTCCCCTGGAAATAAATGTTTGTTGTTACTATGGTGACACAGAATGTTGCTTCCTGATTGGCTGCCATGTACCGAGTCGGTGGGGTTAGTCACCCAGCAGCATATGAGGAAGTGGAGCTCCAGGAGCCAGAGTGGAGGTCAGAGGACAGAGGTCGTCGTTGGGTTTGAGAGGAGAGCGGCGCTGCTTCCGGAGAGGAACGCTATTGGTCAGAGTCTGAAGAGACAGACAGGATCCTGCGCTGTGATTGGCTTAATTATCTGAGCCATTAATGACCCGTTTGACTGGTTGACTCATGATGATGTTACTGATGATGTCACTCACCATGCGGAGGCGGTGCACGTACAGCGGCTCCGGTTCTTCTGGTTTTCTGGTCGGCACAGCGACGTGCCAGCGCTGGAGCTCCGCTATCATCTCTGCCGGACTGAAGAGGACTGCTGGGTCTGCACGGCAACGGTTAATCAGCTCCACCAAACACTCTTTATAGTGTAACCTGACGGAACAGATGGACGGAGACTGTACACCTGATACTGAAACAAACACACCTGTACAGCTAAACTCTACTGGTCTGTACTGGATCAGACTGTGGTCTGTACTGGGAGAAGTGGTCTTACTGGCAGTATCCTCTGTACTCTGGGTGGGCCTGACGTCCACAGGGCTCCTCCCATCTGCTGCCGTCATCTCTGAGCTCCAAAACCAAACACACCCCTGAAAATGAACTTGTGTCAATCAAACTGGGAGGGAAGAGAATCCACCTGATGAGCAGAAGAGACCTCACCTGTCCGACTGGTGTCAGGTGAACTGTCATTAGCTGATTCTAACCAGGCAGGAGACACTCTGCAATACTGAGACCACAAACACAGCCCAGCACATCAGTTCTGGCCACACACCTCCTGCACATACCTGAACTTTCATGGTCCCTCAGGTGGTTCTTACCTGAAGGAGCAGGTGTAGACGGGCCACAGTCCAGTCCCTCAGGTGGTATAGGCAGTCTCTGGGGTGGTGTGCGTGAAGACCTTTGGTTCCACAGTCAGCAGAGAAACCGCAGGCCTGAGGACATTAAAGTCCTAATGAAACCTGTAGACAGTCTAAAGCAGTGACGTCTGACACGAGGAGGCAGGTGACCCAAATACTTTGGTTACAGGCATGTCTGTCATGGTTACTTTCCCAGATACCTGATTTCAGCCATGGTGTCGGGAAGTCAGAGACTGGTTCATAACGTTAGGGATCGGGTATCATTGCGTTAGACATTGGGTATCATAGCATGAGGGATCGGGTATCAGAAATGTCATAAATAATGTGAACTCACAGATCCGGGGGTGAAGGCCTGACTGCAGCCCCCACAGAACTGATGCTGACACTGAGTGCAGGTGAAGTGAAGACAGCCTCCTTTAGACAGACCGAAGACAAACTGACAATTTGGACACTCTGAGGACAAAAACAAGACTACAATCAGAGAACCAGCAGGACCACAAGTCCACAAGTCCTCCTAACACCACCTGTTAGCTCCACTAAGTTCAAAGTGCTGGTGTTAGGAGGACTTTCAGATCTTGTTTGGTGGTGTTGCGTTTGTACCAATGCTGTTATAGCTCAGCAGGGTTGTCTTGTGGTGGTCTGGCTGGTTTTGCTGCTGCCAGACTCTGAACTGGTGACAGGATAGTCCTTGATGTTGAGGGAACCACTGCAGACACAAAAAGGCTGTGCTCAGAGTCACATTCTCGACAGGTTAACTGTATATGCAGGACCTGGTCCTGGTTTGGATCAGATCGGTGTATGTGTGTCTTACAGGTGATCTGCACTGACTGCAGGTACTCTTCTTACAGCTCGGACAGTCCATCCTTAACCTGTCGGCTTCATGGAGCATGCCGAACGAACACTGGAAAGTTGACACAGAAAGACACACACAGGGACACACACTGTGGGTCATTAGGTCACATGTGAGTCATTAAGGTCACCTGTGGGTCGTTAAGGTCACCTGTGGGTCATTAATGCCACCTGTGGGTCGTTAATGCCACCTGTGGGTCGTTAAGGTCACCTGTGGGTCGTTATGGTCACCTGTGGGTCATTATGGTCACCTGTGGGTCGTTAATGCCACCTGTGGGTCGTTAAGAACACCTGTTTGCCGTTAGTTGATTACGAGAACCTTCAACAGTCTTTGAGGTCCTTACATGAGCACACCAACGGAAGTTTGGCATGTCCTGCAGAGCTTTGTCTCTGAGCTTCCTCTGGAATAGTTCATGGATCTGAGGTGGCAGGAAGTGACGGATCTGCAGACAGACAAAACAAACAAACAGCAGATCTTTTGGATTTCCACAACACTGAAACAAAGACTGGACTCCCTAAAATCCTTGTTTCAGTCGGATATACAGTACTGTGCAAAAGTAGGCAGGTGTGAAAAAATGCTATAAACTGATTTCATAAAAGAAAATGAACAGAATGCAGTGAAGTGAATAAACAGAAGAGAAATCTAAATCAAATCAACATTTGGTGTGTGTTGCCTTCAAACAGCATTAGTTGTTCTCGGTACACTTGCACATGTTTTTGAAGGAACTCGGCTGGCAGGTTGTTCTAAAGTTGAACTAACCACAGATCTTCTGTGGATGTAGGCTTCCTCAGATCATTCTGTCTCTTCATGTAATCCCAGACAGACTATGATGTTGAGATCAGGCCTGTGAGGGTCATACCATCACTTCCAGAACTACTTCTTCTGATGGCACTGCTGGACGTCTTCAGATTTTGAATATGATCCTGAACACTCTCTGTTTGTTCGTGCTTCTTCAAAAGAGCTTGAACATCTTGAAACCGGAGTCAGCTTTAAATTCTTTGTCTGGAGAGACCTTACTGACGCAGCAGAACTACCTTGTGTCTTGTTGCTGTGCACAGTCTTTCCATGAAGTATGATGTGTGACATCAAACTGTCACTACAGCCTCACCTTGGCAGCACAGTCTGACTGTTCCTCGCCCAGTTTGAAGCTGTTTCTGTTTCAGGACTCTGACCCCTCACCTGTGTGACCGCCTCACCTGTGTGTCGAGCAGGTTGAAGTAGTCCATGAACTCCTCCATCCCGCCCTGACCTCTGACCTCAGGTCGTCCACACTGAGGACAGACCAGCTGATCGACACTCTTCTCTTTAATGGCCGCAGAGAAAAACGTCTTAAAACACGTCTGACACAGGAAGCAGGAGCAGTGAGTCATCGTGACGATCTACAGGAAGTACAGCCAAAGAAGAAGAAACATGTCATGTGACGATGTGATGAAGGCTGCCTGCTCTCTGATTGGCTGTCACTCTCACCTTGCTGAAGGTCACCTGCTCCTGACAGATGGGGCAGCTGTGCGTCAGGAACTTGAGGGCTGATGGGAAATCTCTGTTGAGCTGGACTGCCTCTATGACATCACATGGGCTGAAGCTCCGCCCCTCCATGGTCATCAGAGACAGGAAGATGGCCGCCTGGTCCGGAGGAAGACGAGCCGCCATCTGAAGGAGGAGGACACAAAGAGACCACCTGAGACCTGCTGAGACCACCTGAGACCTGCTGAGACCACCTGAGACCTGCTGAGACCACCTGAGACCTGCTGAGACCCGAGACTGCTGAGACCCTGACCTTGAGACCACCTGAGACCTGCTGAGACCACCTGAGACCTGCTGAGACCACCTGAGACCTGCTGAGACCACCTGAGACCTGCTGAGACCTGCTGAGACCACCTGAGACCTGCTGAGATCACCTGAGACCTGCTGAGACCACCTGAGACCTGCTGAGACCACCTGAGACCTGCTGAGACCACCTGAGACCTGCTGAGACCACCTGAGACCTGCTGAGACCTGCTGAGACCTGCTGAGCACCGAGACCTGCTGAGACCACCTGAGACCTGCTGAGACCTGCTGAGACCTGCTGAGACCACCTGAGACCTGCTGAGACCACCTGAGACCTGCTGAGACCACCTGAGACCACCTGAGACCACCTGAGACCTGCTGAGACCACCTGAGACCTGCTGAGACCACCTGAGACCTGCTGAGACCACCTGAGACCTGCTGAGACCTGCTGAGACCACCTGAGACCTGAGATCACCTGAGACCACCTGAGACTGCTGAGACACCTGAGACCTGCTGAGACCACCTGAGACCACCTGAGACCACCTGAGACCTGCTGAGACCACCTGAGACCAACCTGAGACCACCTGAGACCTGCTGAGACCACCTGAGACCTGCTGAGACCACCTGAGACCTGCTGAGACCACCTGAGACCTGCTGAGACCTGCTGAGACCACCTGAGACCTGCTGAGACCACCTGAGACCTGCTGAGACCACCTGAGACCACCTGAGACCACCTGAGACCACCTGAGACCTGCTGAGACCACCTGAGACCTGCTGAGACCACCTGAGACCTGCTGAGACCACCTGAGACCACCTGAGACCTGCTGAGACCACCTGAGACCACCTGAGACCACCTGAGACCTGCTGAGACCACTGAGACCACCTGAGACTGCTGAGACCACCTGAGACCACCTGAGACCTGCTGAGACCACCTGAGACCACCTGAGACCTGCTGAGACCACCTGAGACCACCTGAGACCTGCTGAGACCACCTGAGACCTGCTGAGACCACTGAGACCTGCTGAGACCACCTGAGACCTGCTGAGACCTGCTGAGACCACCTGAGACCTGCTGAGACCACCTGAGACCTGCTGAGACCACCTGAGACCTGCTGAACCACCTGAGACCTGGAGACCTGCTGAGACCACGACACCGACTGCTGAGACCACCTGAGACCTGCTGAGACCTGCTGAGACCTGCTGAGACCACCTGAGACCTGCTGAGACCACCTGAGACCTGCTTAGACCACCTGAGACCTGCTGAGACCACCTGAGACCACCTGAGACCTGCTGAGACCACCTGAGACCTGCTGAGACCTGCTGAGATCACCTGAGACCACCTGAGACCTGCTGAGACCACCTGAGACCTGCTGAGACCACCTGAGACCTACTTAGACCACCTGAGACCGGCTGAGACCTGCTTAGACCTGCTGAGATCACCTGAGACCACCTGAGACCTGCTGAGACCACCTGAGACCTACTTAGACCACCTGAGACCGTCTGAGACCACCTGAGACCTACTTAGACCACCTGAGACCTGCTTAGACCACCTGAGACATGCTTAGACCAAACTGAGACCTGCTTAGACCACCTGAGACCTACGTAGACCACCTGAGCCTGCTGAACCACCTGAGACTGCTGGGAACACCTGAGACCTACTTAGACCACCTAGAACCTGCTGAACCTGCTGAACCTCTGAGACCACCTGAGACCTGCTTGAGACCACCGAGACCTGCTTAGACCACCTGAGACATCTGAGCCCACTTAGACCACCTGAGACCTGCTGAGACACACCTAGACCTGCTTGAGACCTGCTGAGATCACTGAGACCACCTGAGCCTGCTGAGAACCACCTGGACTGCTGAGACCACCTGAGACCTACTTAGACCACCTGAGACCGGCTGAGGAAGCCTGCTTAGACCTGCTGTGAGATCACCTTGAGGACCACCTGAGACCTAGCTGAGGACCACCTGAGACCTACTTAGACCACCTGAGACCGTCTGAGAACCACCTGTGAGACCTACTTAGACCCAACCTGAGACCTGCTTAGACCACCTGAGACATGCTTAGACCACCTGAGACCTGCTTAGACCACCTGAGACCTACTTAGACCACCTGAGACCTGCTGAGACCACCTGAGACCTGCTGAGACCACCTGAGACCTACTTAGACCACCTGAGACCTGCTGAGACCACCTGAGACCTGCTGAGACCACCTGAGACCTGCTGAGACCACCTGAGACCTGCTGAGACCACCCGAGACCTGCTGAGACCACCTGAGACCTACTTAGACCACCTGAGACCTGCTTAGACTACCTGAGACCTACTTAGATCACCTGAGACCTGCTGAGACCACCTGAGACCTGCTTAGACCACCTGAGACCTACTTAGACCACCTGAGACCTGCTGAGACCACCTGAGACCTGCTTAGACCACCTGAGACCTACTTAGACCACCTGAGACCTACTTAGACCACCTGAGACCTACTTAGACCACCTGAGACCTGCTTAGACCATCTGAGACCTACTTATACCACCTGAGACCTACTTAGACCACCAGAGACTTGCTTAGAACACCTGAGACCTACTTAGACCACCTGAGACCTGCTGAGACCTGCTGAGACCTGCTGAGACTACCTACGACCTGCTGAGACCACCTGGGACCTGCTGAGACCATCTGAGACCTGCTGAGACCTACTTAGACCACCTAAGACCTGCTTAGGCCACCTGAGATCTGCTGAGACCACATGAGACAACCTGAGACCACCTGAGACCTGCTGAGACCACCTGAGACCAGTTGAGACCAGCTGAGACCATCTGAGACCTGCTGAGACCACCTGAGATCTGCTGAGACCAGTTGAGACCACCTGAGACATGCTGAGACTATCTGAGACCACATGAGACCTGCTGAGACCAGTTGAGACCAGCTGAGACCTGCTGAGACCTGCTGAGACCATCTGAGACCTGCTGAAACCACCTGAGACCTGCTGAGACCTGCTGAAACCACCTGAGACCTGCTGAGACCTACTGAGACCACCTGAGACCTGCTGAGACCACCTGAGACCTGCTGAGACCACCTGAGACCACCTGAGACCACCTGAGACCTGCTGAGACCTGCTGAGACCACCTGAGACCTGCTGAGACCTGCTGAGATCACCTGAGACCACCTGAGACCTGCTGAGACCACCTGAGACCTACTTAGACCACCTGAGACCGGCTGAGACCTGCTGAGATCACCTGAGACCACCTGAGACCTGCTGAGACCACCTGAGACCTGCTGAGACCACCTGAGACCTGCTGAGACCACCTGAGACCTACTTAGACCACCTGAGACCGTCTGAGACCACCTGAGACCTACTTAGACCACCTGAGACCTGCTGAGACCACCTGAGACCTGCTGAGACCACCTGAGACCTACTTAGACCACCTGAGACCTGCTGAGACCACCTGAGACCTGCTGAGACCACCTGAGACCTGCTGAGACCACCTGAGACCTGCTGAGACCACCCGAGACCTGCTGAGACCACCTGAGACCTGCTGAGACCACCTGAGACCTGCTGAGACCACCTGAGACCTACTTAGACCACCTGAGACCTGCTGAGACCACCTGAGACCTACTTAGACCACCTGAGACCTGCTTAGACTACCTGAGACCTACTTAGACCACCTGAGACCTGCTGAGACCACCTGAGACCTGCTTAGACCACCTGAGACCTACTTAGACCACCTGAGACCTGCTGAGACCACCTGAGACCTGCTTAGACCACCTGAGACCTGCTTAGACCACCTGAGACCTACTTAGACCACCTGAGACCTACTTAGACCACCTGAGACCTACTTAGACCACCAGAGACTTGCTTAGAACACCTGAGACCTACTTAGACCACCTGAGACCTGCTGAGACCACCTGGGACCTGCTGAGACCATCTGAGACCTGCTGAGACCTACTTAGACCACCTAAGACCTGCTTAGGCCACCTGAGATCTGCTGAGACCACATGAGACAACCTGAGACCACCTGAGACCTGCTGAGACCACCTGAGACCAGTTGAGACCAGCTGAGACCATCTGAGACCTGCTGAGACCACCTGAGATCTGCTGAGACCAGTTGAGACCACCTGAGACATGCTGAGACTATCTGAGACCACATGAGACCTGCTGAGACCAGTTGAGACCAGCTGAGACCTGCTGAGACCTGCTGAGACCATCTGAGACCTGCTGAAACCACCTGAGACCTGCTGAGACCTGCTGAAACCACCTGAGACCTGCTGAGACCTACTGAGACCACCTGAGACCTGCTGAGACCACCTGAGACCTGCTGAGACCACCTGAGACCACCTGAGACCACCTGAGACCTGCTGAGACCACCTGAGACCTGCTGAGACCTGCTGAGATCACCTGAGACCACCTGAGACCTGCTGAGACCACCTGAGACCTACTTAGACCACCTGAGACCGGCTGAGACCTGCTGAGACCACCTGAGACCACCTGAGACCTGCTGAGACCACCTGAGACCTGCTGAGACCACCTGAGACCTGCTGAGACCACCTGAGACCTACTTAGACCACCTGAGACCGTCTGAGACCACCTGAGACCTACTTAGACCACCTGAGACCTGCTGAGACCACCTGAGACATGCTTAGACCACCTGAGACCTGCTTAGACCACCTGAGACCTACTTAGACCACCTGAGACCTGCTGAGACCACCTGAGACCTGCTGAGACCACCTGAGACCTACTTAGACCACCTGAGACCTGCTGAGACCACCTGAGACCTGCTGAGACCACCTGAGACCTGCTGAGACCACCTGAGACCTACTTAGACCACCTGAGACCTGCTGAGACCACCTGAGACCTGCTTAGACTACCTGAGACCTACTTAGACCACCTGAGACCTGCTGAGACCACCTGAGACCTGCTTAGACCACCTGAGACCTACTTAGACCACCTGAGACCTGCTGAGACCACCTGAGACCTGCTTAGACCACCTGAGACCTGCTTAGACCACCTGAGACCTACTTAGACCACCTGAGACCTACTTAGACCACCTGAGACCTACTTAGACCACCAGAGACTTGCTTAGAACACCTGAGACCTACTTAGACCACCTGAGACCTGCTGAGACCTGCTGAGACTACCTACGACCTGCTGATACCACCTGGGACCTGCTGAGACCATCTGAGACCTACTGAGACCTACTTAGACCACCTAAGACCTGCTTAGGCCACCTGAGATCTGCTGAGACCACATGAGACAACCTGAGACCTACTTAGACCACCTGAGACCTGCTGAGACCTGCTGAGACTACCTACGACCTGCTGAGACCATCTGAGACCTACTGAGACCTACTTAGACCACCTAAGACCTGCTTAGGCCACCTGAGATCTGCTGAGACCACATGAGACAACCTGAGACCTGCTGAGACCACCTGAGACCAGTTGAGACCAGCTGAGACCATCTGAGACCTGCTGAGACCACCTGAGATCTGCTGAGACCAGTTGAGACCACCTGAGACATGCTGAGACTATCTGAGACCACATGAGACCTGCTGAGACCAGTTGAGACCAGCTGAGACCTGCTGAGACCATCTGAGACCTGCTGAAACCACCTGAGACCTGCTGAGACCTGCTGAAACCACCTGAGATCTGCTGAGACCTACTGAGACCACCTGAGACCTGCTGAGACCACCTGAGACCTGCGGAGACACCTGAGACCAGCTGAGACCTGTTGAGACCAGCGGAGACCACCTGAGACCTGCTTAGACCAGTTCAGACCTGCTGAGACCACTTGAGACCACCTGAGACCTGCTGAGACCACCTGAGACCTGTTGAGACCTGCTGAGACCATCTAAGACCACCTGAGACCACCCGAGACCTGTTGAGACCTGCGGAGACCACCTAACGACCTGAGACCTGCTGAGACCAGCCGAGACCCAGTAGTCTTCCTCACCTTGATGTGGTCCACTCCAGCTCCTGTTTGGGATTGTAGTCTCTCAGTACAGAGGTCCTGATAAGATTCAGCGGCTAGTCCAGAACCTGGACCCAGAACCACAGAACCTGTAGTGTGTCTGACTCTGGCTACTTCTGATTGGACTGTTCGGACAGGTGACCAACCATACTGGTCTCTGCTGGACTCTCTGTCCAGCCTCAGAGCTCCCATCACTCTGCTGAGAGGCTCTACAAGGGGGGCACCTGCAAAGACAAGGACCAGGTGTACAGTCCACATGGTCACATGATCAGATGACCAGTTGTTTGATGCTACTGTCTAACCTGAGGAGGAGGAGGTATGGAAGGGGTTGTTGGAGGAAGAGGAAGGAGGAAGAGGAGCGCTGAAGTCGATCCCCTCCAGCTCCTCAGTGTATGACCTCACCAGCCTGCTCTGCTCCCATTGGCTGGCTGAAACAGAAGGGCGGGACTTCATCAGGTCACAAATACACAAAGGAAGCTAGTATTTAGCATGCTAACGAGGAGGAGGATGGGATGTATTGATTGTTACCAATATTCAGTGCTGTGTCATGGCGACATGATGAAGGAGCTGAACTCTCTGACCTTCCAGCTGACTGAGGCACCTGTACACCTGCAGAGGGCGGGGCTGTGGGGGGCGGGGCTTGTACAGCAGGTCTGGCATAAAGGGGTGTGTCCTTCTGGAAGGCCTGTCTCATCTCTGACACGAGCAGTGACAGGTTGGACACGCCCTGACAGGAAGTGAAACACAACAAGCTCCTCCTCCCATTACCTGTTGATAATACTAAATACTACTAACCCAGCTAACTAACAGCTAAGTAACCTGCTAACTAACAGCTAACTAACCTGCTAACTAACAGCTAACTAACCTGTTAACTAACAGCTAACTAACCTGCTAACTAACAGCTAACTAACAGCTAACTAACCTGCTAACTAACAGCTAACTAACAACTAACTAACAGCTAACTAACCTGCTAACTAACCTGCTAACTAACAGCTAACTAACCTGCTAACTAACCTGCTAACTAACAGCTAACTAACCTGCTAACTAACAGCTAACTAACAGCTAACTAACTGCTAACTAACAGCTAACTAACCTGCTAACTAACCTGCTAACTAACAGCTAACTAACAGCTAACTAACCTGCTAACTAACCTAGCTAACTAACAGCTAACTAACAGCTAACTAACAGCTAACCTAACCTGCTAACTAACCTGCTACTACAGCTAACACAGCTAACCTAACCTGCTAACTACACTACTAACAGCTACTAACACTAACTAACCTGCTAACTAACCTGCTAACTAACAGCTACTAACCTGCTAACTAACAGCCTAACTACAGCTAAACTACACTAACTAAACTAACCTGCTAACTAACAGCTAACTAACAGCTAACTAACCTGCTAACTAACCTGCTAACTAACCTGCTAACTAACCTGTTAACTAACAGCTAACTAACAGCTAACTAACCTGCTAACTAACCTGCTAACTAACCTGTTAACTAACAGCTAACTAACAGCTAACTAACCTGCTAACTAACCTGCTAACTAACAGCTAACTAACCTGCTAACTAACCTGCTAACTAACAGCTAACTAACAGCTAACTAACAACTAACTAACCTGCTAACTAACCTGCTAACTAACCTGCTAACTAACAGCTAACTAACCTGCTAACTAACAGCTAACTAACAACTAACTAACCTGCTAACTAACAGCTAACTAACAGCTAACTAACAACTAACTAACCTGCTAACTAACAGCTAACTAACCTGCTAACTAACAGCTAACTAACCTGCTAACTAACCTGTTAACTAACAGCTAACTAACAGCTAACTAACCTGCTAACTAACAGCTAACTAACCTGCTAACTAACAGCTAAGTAACAGATTAATCTGCTCAGCCTGAGCATGCTCAGTAGGCCTTACGTGGGTCCAGGTCTTCAGTCCGTCCAGGCTGATGTTACCGGAGGCATCCACGCAGGGACAGGACGGGTTGATCACCATGGAAACGGAGGGACAGACGTAACAGCGAGGTCGGGTCACCGGGTGGGTCTCATGAAGCCAGATGCACACTGGGATATTGTACTCACTTCCTGTTAAGACAAATGACCTCCAAGAGTCAAAGGAGACCGGACCGGACCGGACCGGACTGTGAAACAAAATGACAGACTCACCTTCATAGTGGACAGGAAGCGTCCCGGCCAGGTAAACCAGCTTCTTCTTCTGTTTGTTTGGGAAACCTGTGAGGAGACACACACCGTCACTGTTTATCAGTCCATCCACAGCCACACACTGTGTGACATCACTTCCTGTGGGTATCATCCTCTCTGATGTCATCCAGAACAAACGTCATCAGAGAAAAGATCAATGTGATCTAAGCTAATTCAGCTAACTGCTAATGTAGTGACATCACACTTCCTGCTCACAACCCCAATGCATTCTGGGAGCTGTAGTTCCTGTAGGACGGTGTGAGGAACCAGTCATGTCAGCCAATGGCAATCTAAAGC
>JAFMOB010000219.1:366570-384070 GCA_018985215.1 Larimichthys polyactis | reverse complement strand
GTAGACGTTTACATCAGTCAGACTCAAAGTTACGTTGAGCTTCAGTCGGACCGTCTTTCTTCTTCTCAGATCTTGTTGAGTAAAATGTTTGATGAACGCTCAGACGGAGTTTAAATCAAACTCTTCATGAAGTCTGTGACAATGATGATGAACGTTAACCTGATGAAATCTGGACTGGACCTGAGGCGGACCTGAGGCGGACCTGAGGCAGACCTGAGGGGGACCTGAGGCAGACCTGAGGCGGACCTGAGGCAGACCTGAGGCAGACCTGAGGCGGACTTGAGGCGGACCTGAGGTGGACCTGAGGCAGACCTGAGGCGGACCTGAGGCGGACCTGAGGCAGACCTGAGGCGGACTTCAGGAGGATTCTGGTACTTTTTCACTGGATGAACATAAACTGAAGCACTGTTGGAAAAAACCACTGGAACTTTCTGAGTCTGATGATGAACAGACTGCATTAACTATTTAATATGAATCACTTATTATTTTCTCACTGGAATAAAAACCATGAAGCAGAATCACAACAATGTTTGTCTGAACAATGTATATAATTTATATATATATATGTGTGTGTGTGTGTGTGTGTGTGTATATATACACATACAGTATATATCTATACTATGAGTGTGTTTTTAAAACTGTGACTGTGCAGACGAGCTCCGTCCAAACTGCTGAGATCAACATGAAAACTGTGAAACACCTAAAACACATTCCTCCATCAACTGCAGCTGTTGGAGAAAGTGGAGAACACACACACATATACACACATACATGAACACATACACACACACACATATACATGAACACATACACACACATATACATGAACACATACACACACTTGGAGGGTGTCAGCTGTCCAGTGTGTAAACCTCTCTGTGCAGACTATTAATAGTTCGTTCAGCGCCCACGAGGCCGCTTACACTTCAACTGGAGATGACATTAAAGTCAACGTATATGTTATAATAAATCATAACAGCATCATAGTCCATGAGGTCAGCAAACATTGACGTGATTTAAAAACGTCACATTAACTTTAATTATCGATCTTTTCATCAATCTGAAAGAATTTATTTGACTCCATTTGGACCAAAGTTCATCTTTTGTTCTAACACAGTTTTGAAGTGTTACATTATTAACATTGAAATAAAATAGGATCATAAATCTGCTGAATAAAACAAAGACAGACTTGTTGGAGTGTTTCAATAGGACAATGTTTTATTCTATTCAGACACTGCACTGGACTAAAACCATGGAAGCTTCTCTTTTTTAATATTATCCTCAATAATTCATATCATCTTATCAATAACACAAGCTGGAACAAATCAATAATATCATCCTCAGATAACATCACATCCTCCCTCCGACATGACGACCGGTCCGAACGCATGCTTTAGAAAAATATCAAATCTAAACTGAACATAAAACACTACAACCTCACCTGGAAAGTCTGGCAAATGATTTACTACACCAGGAAGAACGAGTACAGCACAGAACGCATGAGCAACAATCAGAAGAATAATAATCAGAACAATAATCCTTCTTTTCTTTTACAACCAAGAATCAAACAAATCTTCCCCAAAAATATGTTTCTATCATTTTTCCCCTTCAGAACATCTTTACAAAAGAAACAGAGAATAAACCAAAAGAAGTTGGTTGCATATGTCTCGCAGTGATGAAGACTTTTATCGTCTTAGAAAATGAAGAAAGAAATCAACCTGCTTCAAATGCAGCGCTGAGAAACGAGACATCAGTGGTTAAAACCTTTTCAAATATATTTGCATCAGAGCTGTCCAAAAAATCCAGCAGATCCAGATCGAACAAACGTTTCTGTTTCTCCCAACAGACTTGAGCCGTGAGTTCAAACGTCCACGAGGTGACTCCAGAGAAAATCCATAAAATCATGTCGAGTTCTTTAAGAAACGAGTTCATCCGTGTTCACTGCACGCTGAAACAAACAGACGTGACGTTTCTGAAGGATACAACATCTTTAAATTTCACCATGTTCATACCAAAAATAATTTAGTTTGTCAGGCAACAACAAAAACACCAAAACTATTGAATCAGTGAGACGAGCTGCACACTGACGAATAATCAATGAATCATGTTTAATGAAGCGTAGAACTGTGACCACGTCAGACTGAACCTGAATACGTCTTTGACTGTGTCGCCCTGAAGTCCTGAAACACTGAAACATGTTAACGAGACGATGTCAGCGTCCCGACTCTGACAGTTAAAGAAAAACAGCTTAGCATAAACCTGCTAACACCTATAAATAAACGTGTTGTTTGTTTGGTCTGGACACAGTTTGTGGTTTTTAGGGAACTAGGAATGAACTAGTGCTAAGCTAGGCTAACCATGTCCTGAATATTTGTACCTGTCAGAACCAGAAAGATCAAATTTAGTGACAGCAGCTACGTTACCATGATACTTAATTTATCTACTTTAATATTCTAATTAAGTGGAGGTCTAAGTATTAGTTGTGTCTACTCGTGTTCATAATATGTTATAGCTAACGCTATGTTAGCTAGCATGAGCTATTTACAGAAGAAGCTGCTGGTCGACGACGTGCACGCGAACACGACAGACCAAATATCGTGATATCACTTATTCGCTCTTTTTGATTGGCAGAACGTCGCGTCCTTCACATGTGTATGAACGTATGAACTCTCCGAGAGCTACGTGTTCACGAAAAGGACTTAGAAGTAAATTATTATATATCACAGATAATTATATTATTGTATTATATTAGAGTTTTTCTTCCTAAGTTCATCATATGAGGAAAATAATGATATTCGCGTTACGCCTCCACATCACCAAAAATCTTTTATGTTGAAATATGAATTCACTGGATGGAAGTCAACTTGAACGTTTAACCTTTGGTTAGTCAGTAGGCATGATGTAACAAAAACAATATTCGAAACTTTGTACCTGAACAGCAGACATGACATCTGATGTTGTGAAATCACAAGTTCATTTGAGGGCAGGGTAAAAAAGCGTCAGATTTTCTGGAGACAGGTCAACGTACAAAGGTTTTAAAGAGTTATTGTTACAGTAAATAGTGACGCAGCTGTTAGTACAGTTTAATGTCGATGGTGGAAATCTTCTGGAAACATCCTCGAATCTCCCCGAAATCAGATGCGTTAGCTTGTGCCATAAATAAAACCATGAGGCATCGTGCGTAAAATAAATCTGAAGCTCGGCGACAGAAAGACGAAAACTTTGCTCTTATCACAAATTGACATCAGGTTTTTCAAGATGGCGGTTCAGATGTGTTCATGTTTCTGTACAGCAGAGAAGAAGGCAGTCAGCTCTGACAGAAAGGACAGGTAAAAAAACAACTATTTACAGTGTCAGGACTGGACCCGAACCGCTCAAACCGGGTCCAGAACGCATTCAACCAGATCTGCATGCAGACAAACGTCCCGACACGCATGGAAACGCGCTGATCCATGCACGCAGACACACACACGGACACTGAGCATGCTCAAAGAGTTTCCTCATCCTCATCTTCATCAGATATAAAACTCCCTCCACAAAAACCTCCAACCTCATTCTGGGAAGAACAGTTTACGTAGCCCTGATCCAGAACTGCAACACTGCGGTGCACCTGAACTCATCACGTCAGGTCCAATCAAAATGAGTAAATGGAAAAAACAAATATGAATACATAATAACAAAATTATACGAATATTAAATTAAAAAATAAGAAACAAAACAATAATAAAACATATAAAATAGTTTAGGGGTGGCTGGTGGAGCAGCCGCTCAGTCCGTGCTGCGGAAGCCGAGGGTTCGACTCCGACCCGTCTCTCTCTCCACGTTCCTGTCACTCTTCAGCTGTCTCTATCAAATAAAGCTTGAAAAAAAAACTTTAGGTCCTTCTGATAAACTTCGTCATCTTTTAAAGTTGCATATTTTATTATTCGGCTTGTTGTGCAGTTACATTTTCTTTAAAAGTCTTCACCACATTATCAGGAATAAAAATCATTTTCTTTGGCTTCGACTTAAAAATCATCAAATAATATTTTCAGATGGATTGGATAGTATAATAAGTACATGCGGTGTTACAGTGGTAGCAGCCGAGCTGTTCATAATAATGCCGAATAATGTTTTCAGCAGACTGCTGGTCTGACAATGCAACCTGCTGCTGGATAAAAGGTTTGCATAGTAAACTCTGTGACGGAGTAATGGAAGGAGTGCTGCCGTCACAGACATTGACAAATGTCATCATGAAGACTGACAGCCACACAGTGAGTTCATATTTTCAACGTTCTTCCCATCATGGATCATCTGAGCGTCTGAAGTCTAGGACTGAGATACACAATACAACCTGACAGTTCTGAATCAGGGCTAATGGAAACAGAGACAGATGGTAAACTGCTAAAAACAACCTTCCAACAACTTTGAAACCATCTTTACATCTTTTATGTTGACAGAAACAGGAAATGAGATTTTGTAGTTTTAGGAAGAGTTACCTTAAAAGGACAGAAAATATCATCATTGTATTTTCTCTTGCTGCAGTTTAGCAGAGGTCATTGGTCATTACAGATATTTGACTTTATCAGTTTGTAAAGTTTAAGACAAAGCCATGAATCGAGTAATCTTTAAGGTCCAGCTAGTTCAGAGTTAGCAGATAGGTCTTCTTGTTTACAGAAAACTTGTAACTCAGACAGACTTGGAGTTGTTGGAAGGTTGCTCGAGCAGGGCTAGCAGTTTCCCCTTGCTTATATTGTTTGTGCTAAGCTGGTCTGAAGGTTTCTCGTCTGTCTCTGGTGAGGTGGTTCGTTCCCAAAATGTCAAATGTTTCCTTTTACCTGCATTAAGAAAGCTAGGTTAGCTTTCTTTGTGTTTTAAGACATCAAATTTAAAGACATACATATCAGAAAAAGATTTCTCGGATAGAGATCAGTCACCAATTTTCTCTTCAGATGTTTGAATAGAAATCCTTACAAGACCAAAGATAAAAGTTGCAATCCAAGACGACTTTAGCTGAGTTTTAGTGCGTCTTCCTCCCCCACAGATATGAGCTTCAAGCTAACCTGTCACCTCCATCGTGAACACACGATCCAAACGGGGCCGTCAAACCCGGACCCCTGATCCCTGACCCCCCGTCATTCTCCCGCTGGGTGGGTTGTGTTTTAATTTGTTTGGAGGGTTCATCGGATCATCTAGAGCGCGGAGACCCGGACGACGTTGGCCTGGGAGTAGCTGGTGGAGCTGGATGAGTTGTCGCCTTCAGGCGTGGTGCCAGGCGGTGTGGGCATGCTGATGACAGCGGCAGTGATGTACGGCTGGTCACAGTTCAGAGGAACCGTCTCCTCAAATTTGGCGTTCAGACTGGATCGACTGGAACGACTACAGAGAGACAGACAACAGGTTAAGACTTAACAGAACGTCAGGATGCCTGAGAAATCTAACAACTGTTTGACCAGCAGAGGGCGAAGGCGAGGTCTTCAGGTTAAACTCAAAGAACTTAAAGTTTTAAAGCCGTTCATGAGGTCAGATGGTCTTCACTGTGAGACTAGGACGGATCCAAAGAATCATCACTCCTACAAAGAACGCTTGAAATTCTCCTTTAGGACTTTTAATACCTCCACATGGACCCCTAGAACCTCTTACAGGATTCCTGGACCTACTTAAGGATCATTAGAAACTTCTTAACAGCATCTGATACCACCTTGAAGAGATCTGCAACCTTTAAAATCTCTTCAGAGCAATGAGCTCAAAATCTCCTCACATATGTGAAGCTGGAACCATGAGGTGTTTCTACATGAACAGATGATTCATTGTTCACTTGATTATTGGATGAAGACAATTCTAAAGATGGTGAAGATGAGCAGAGGCCCGGCTGTAACAGAGAGCAGCTTCCAGCTGTCCATGTTTAGGAGAACGTTCCTAGACCTCCCACAGCCTCCCACAGCTGGACATATTCTGGATTCCTGCTCTCTGACTCGTCATGGGAATACGGCGTCACATGATCTGTGGAGCCATGTGTTTACATCCAGGCTGAGAGTGTTTGAGGCCGGCACACTTTAAATTCATGAATCTGTGAGTTATCTCAGGCGAAAGAAGAATGTTTCCTCTATAACTTCACAAATTATATTTAGCTGCTGAGCATCAGACGCTGAAGGATGAGGATATAAATATATTTAATAGAAATATAAAATTATAAAGATGTTACCTTTTTTATTTCAAACCACAGCCTGAAAAACTATCTGACTCTGACTGTCTGCTGGTAAAATCCTTTGAACAGTTTAACCATCAGTCTAAATGTGATCTCAAGGTAAATTAAACTTCAGGCCCCTGGAACCTCTTCAAGGACCTTTGACTCCTCTGCAGAGTCTAACACCTCCATCAGGACCTTTGGTACCATCTCAAGCAACCTCTTGAACTTCTTAAGTGTGCCAGGCACCTCTTCAAAGACCCATAGAACATCTAGTCCACATGGATCCTTCTCTGAGAACACTTTTAAGAACTCCTGGAACCTCTTTAGTGCTTTTGATACCTCCACATGGACCCCTGGAACCTGAAACCTCCTCAGACTGTATGGATGTTGCTAACGGTCTGAAGACTTCATGGTTTTGGTTCATACCTGTTGGTGATTGGTCTCTCTCTGATCTGGATGGTGCTCAGCTCCTGGATGCTGCCCTGCTGACCTACAGCCATGTTGGAGTTGGGGACGTTGAAGGTCTTCCTCTTCCTGCGGGTGCAGCATGAAGTGAAGCCATGAGATGAGGAAGAGGAGGACATGGAGGAAGAGCGAGACACCTGCTTCAGCAGAGGTATATCCCTGCAGCTCGACTCGTACGTCTTCTCATCCACAAACTCATGGTTCTGAGGAGGACACAGAGGACAGAGGACACGTTAGAGGACAGCAGGTGAAGGTTAAAGGTTCAGTGTTTGGTGTTCTTACCGTGGTCTTCTCCAGACAGTGCAGAAGGTGATGATGGTGCACCTCAAAGTTGGGGTTAGTTTTACACACCAGCGCCTGTCCGGCTTCCTTAGACGCCTTTAGGGCACAAAGACAAATCACATGACCACACAGTGAGTCTGCCATTGGACACGACCCCATCCTGCCCAGAACCACTGCACAAAGAGGGGCAGTCCCACCGCGACACCCATGGACAACGTTCTTCTTTTACCCACAATGCCCTTCTGGTCCAGAGTTAGTTAGAAAGTGATGGATCGCTCGCTGGTTCAAACTCAGGCCACTGACAACCGCTCGGCAGCTTCATCGCTGCTTCTCTAAATCTGTTTCTGCTCGTTTGACTCAAGCCTCATTTGATCCAAGAGAGCCAATGTACTGACACTGCTCAGGGTTCAGACTGGATGTGATGCAGCACTGAAGACTGCGATCATGGTCAGGAGCTCAGGTACTGCCAAAGGAACAGTCTGACATTTTATTACATATACTTGTTACCTGTCCTGCCCAGACTCAGAAAACAGCCCTGTTCTAACCAAAGAAGATCATGGATCTTACCCAGGAGAACTTCAGATTCATGACTCAGGACTAACGTCACTTTATTGGTGCCATGCACCTGAGTTATCAACACAGTAAAAGAAATCGAGAGGAAGCAAGGACTAAAGGACTATATGGTGAATGTGCTTTACAACACTTCACTCATTCACACACATTTGTACAATGATGGCAGAGGCTACCATTCAAGGTGCCGACTGTTGGTCGTCGCTTCCTATCCAAAGTGCGATCAATGATACAAAACTGAAACACCCTGGCAGCCACTGGGAGCAAAGTTTGGACTGGGGGAGCTGGGAGTCGAACCGTGCAACCCTCCGATGACTAGACAACCCACCTGAGCCTGAGCTGCCCCCTTATAAACCTTCCTCTAAAGATACAACAGACACTCCTGAACAAGCAGGGTACCATCCGACCGAGGCTCTCCTAGTGGAAGGGAAGCTCCTCACTCCCCTCTCATCGTAGGACACATCTCATGCTACATCTTTCCTGCTCCTTCACAGACTGCAGCGAGCATCTAGCTTAGCACAACACATCTGTGGTCTTTCTGTATATAGATACAGAACTTCACCGCCACCGTCCACGTCACACTGACTCCGCCCCCTGCGCATGCCGCGTGGCGGGCTGATCGACATGCTCATTCCTCCACACAGCGATGGACGTGTTGTGATGATGTCATGAGCAGCGCAGGCATAGAAGAAGAAAAGAAGGCGAGACGTGGATGGAGCTGTCGGCTTCCTGTTGGTGAGCTCCACACCTGAAGGCCAGGTCATGCACAGGTGAGTCAGTGAAGGGACACGGGATGGGCAGGTAAAGAGATGCAGACAGACAGACAGACAGACAGACAGACAGACAGACAGATCAAGCATCCGTCATGCAGCAGCCTGCAGCCCATCAGCTCAGCGAGGAGAAAGAATCAAAGATGAACGACAGAATAAAATGAAGAGATAAAAACAGCAGCACCACCCGACCACCACGACGACGACCTCACGTCCGCGTTACCTCGTCGTCGAGGTCGATCAGCAGTTGGCTCTGTTTGTACTGCAAATAAGCGTTAGCTCCTCCGCTCTTCACCGCGAGAATTCTAGCAAGCCTGGTTTTCTGTTTATGAACACACACAAACAACTTCCTGTTAACCTGAACAGGTGAGTGAACGACAGAGCAGGAAGCAGCGAGGAAGAGGAAGAACAACATGAACGACAGCAGCTCGTTCAACATGAAGATCCTCGTCAGCCTCCATGTCAGTCAGCCTGGATAATTCATGTAAATGGATTACAGGTTATAGAGAACACTAATTAATTAACGAGATGACGAACATGTGTAATAATACATATAAACGTGAGCCGGCTCGTCACCTTCTGCGCTCGCCTCTTCTCCGCCCGCTGGCTCTGGTGGTAGATCCGGCTGAAGTTGGAGACGATGACGGGAACCGGCAGAGCGATGACGAGCACGCCGCTGAGAGAACACACCGAGCCGAAGATCTTCCCCATGATCGTCTTTGGGACCATGTCGCCGTACCTGACGGAGAGAGGTCACAGGTCAAAGGTCAGAGGTCAATCATCAGAGAGACACATCCTCTGAACAAGCTTCATCAAAACGTTCAAACACTCGTTTGGTTTCATGTCAGATTAACGTCGTTAACGAACATTCATTCAAATAAATAAAAAGAGAAGTGGACTCGAGAACGTCTGTTCTTCTTCGTTGGTTGTTGGTGTTTGTTTCCTGTCAGCTGATGAATGTTTATCTTCTGGACAAAGTTTCAGTTTGTTTATTAAATGTTTCATTTTTATGAATAATGAGTTTCAGTCTGTCGACTCATCGCTTAAAGTTTCACTCTGTCAGCAGAAAAGCTGCTGACTCAGCGTTTCCTGAGTGCAGCTGCAGTTCAGCTGGCGTCCACACGGAGGAGCCGGAGGTCCACGTCACAGGTGAGACCCTCTGAGGTCACACTGCGTTTCCCAGCATGCTCAGCGTCTCAGAGGATTTCTGCCTCATCAGCTCAAAACAGAAGCTGCAAATCCTGCAGGAGGTTAAATTAACGTTGTGTTAACGTTGTGTTAACGTTGTGTTAACGTTGATCTATGTTACATTGTACCAGAGACAAACATTTTTATACATGTACAACAAACGTTATGTTTTTATTCATACAGCCTGTCAGAGCTCAGACTTACTGAGGGATCATGGGAATAAAACCACAGAAGAAGAATTCGTAGTTCAATGTTTTAAACAGTTTTTCCCCTCGGCGAGTAAAAAGTGTTTAACCTCTGAGTCCGTCCTCTCCGTGTCCACTCACATAATTAACCTGCGTCCCCTCAGGACGCATGTCTCCGTTCAGGGTGGACAGACGGACGGACGGACGCGGAGGTCAGCGAGACGACTGTTTGACTCTTTGTCTTTGGACTGATCACATGACATCCGATGACGACGTCCACAGAGAGACGACTCATTTATTTTAGTCAAACGACCTCCAAACGAACACCTGGGTGAAAACACACTTTGATTTTTGACCTCTGACCTCAGAACAGACGGCTGACTGTAAACACATCCATCATTTCCTGTTGACATTCCAACAAAATAAAACACATCAATATGTGGTCTTTCAAAATAAAACATAACAATGTGATTATAACGTTTAAAGAACCTTAATGTAACGTGTTCTTTGTTCTGTTTATTCTTTATCTGTTTATTATTTACACATACACACACACATGCACACACATACACACACATACACATACACACACACACAAACACACAAACACACACACACACACACACACACACACACACACACACACATACACACACACACAAACACACACACACACCAATTAGGCTGCAGCTGCAGCGGTCGAACAGCAGAAGAAGTGAGAAGATGCAAATTTATTCGTCAGCTGTCGTTTCACATTAACGAAAATAGAAACAAACAAACTGACTGAACCAGAATAATGATCCATAAACCCACAAACACTGAACAGAACCACAGAGTCTGGACCAGAACTGGACCGGACAGGAAGGGTCCTCATTCACCAGTAGAACCTCATCATTGACCACTAGAACCTCATCATTGACCACTAGAACCTCCTTATTGACCACTAGAACCTCCTTATTGACCACTAGAACCTCATCATTGACCACTAGAACCTCCTTATTGACCACTAGAACCTCCTTATTGACCACTAGAACCTCCTTATTGACCACTAGAACCTCCTTATTGACCACTAGAACCTCCTTATTGACCAGTAGAACCTCATCATTGACCACTAGAACCTTATCATTGACCACTAGAACCTCCTTATTGACCAGTAGAACCTCATCATTGACCACTAGAACCTCATCATTGACCACTAGAACCTCCTTATTGACCACTAGAACCTCCTTATTGACCACTAGAACCTCCTTATTGACCACTAGAACCTCATCATTGACCACTAGAACCTCCTTATTGACCACTAGAACCTCCTTATTGACCACTAGAACCTCCTTATTGACCACTAGAACCTCCTTATTGACCACTAGAACCTCATCATTGACCACTAGAACCTCCTTCTTGACCACTAGAACCTCCTCACCGACCACCAGAACTTCCTCAGACTGTGCTGCTCTGGTGTGTTGTGTTGACGGCTGAGTAAAACGTTATCATGCATCATTCGTCTTGTGACTGTGATGTGAGGACAGAGGTCCAAACTCTGACGTTTGGACTGTGTGAAATGGTCTTTGTGGTCGTGGATGAGCGTCGGTTTGAAGCCGGCAGACGACGAGAGGCTGTTTTTATTCTGCAGTAATCGTCTGAGACAGAGATAAACAGGAAAGAAGTCCTGAGGAGAAAACAGAAGAAGTTGTGTCTAATCCCGGAGGACCAGAATAAATCAGATTTTCTGTTTGGTCCCTGTGAGGCTCCCAAACACTTCGGACTAATTGAAAAGCCAGATTATGTGTCGGCCCCCTGCTGCAGCGCTGATCTTTGACCCCATCAGACGGCTGCTGGCTCTCCAACCATGAAAAAGCTCCTAATGAGCTGCTGTACGAGCTTAACATCGCTTTGCTCGCTAACTAATGACTGTAAACTGGTTTTAAAGTGAGATCAGCTTTCAGGCCCTGCAGCCATGTCCAAACATCCTTTAACATCTGAATGGACCGGCTCGCTCGGCTCCATCAGCTTCATTAAACACGATGTTTGTTTGATCTGATCCAAATCTTTCTGTGACATTTCAAATTTCAGAAACAGCAGAGACAGTTTATGAACAATGAGATGTTACATTAATGTTTTCCACTCACACAAACAAAGAGCGGACAGACATACATATACAGAACATAGGTCCAATGTTACGTCGTGTGGACCTTTGTCCACAGTGTGAGTGTAAACTAAGGTCCTGTTTGTCTTGTGAGGACCTGGAGGAACGTTTCACAGAGACAATCTGAATCTTCAGAAATGTTCAGATCTGAAACACGGCCAGCTTCTTCTCCTTCTGCAGGATGATAAATAAAACAGACATTTACTGTAAATGTTCGTTATTACTTTAATTATCACAAACAAAGAGTTATGGAGTCAGTTTATGGATCGCCGTAACTCTGCGTCTCTTCTTCTTCTGTCCTTTTATTGTTTCTCACAGAGGAAGTAGTTTATGAGGTCAAAGGTCAGCTGATCGTAAAAAAACAGATTGAAGTATTTTTACTTTAACCTCCTTAAACTGCTGTTTCATTAGATTTGGTTCATTTGGTTCTTCAGAGATTTTATTTAAAATACAGATCATACATTTACATTCAATTTAATAATATTTTTAGTATTTCAGCAGCATTAGGTTTTAAATTGATACTTTCTGACTCCAACACTCATGAATATGTATTTATTATTTACTGATTTAGGTCATAATGGTCTTTTGTTGTTGTTTTTTTAAGATTTTAGGAGAAGACACGCTAATTAAAATAAGAGTCACTGCTATAAAATATATGATAATATTTAAATATAAAAAGCTCAGAAAACTGCAGATAATCAGATTCATAGTCAGAAACAAACATCATGAATTAAACATGAAAAGTTTCCTGATTTATAAACTGTAAAGAGATCCACAGAGTTTCTGCCAGATTTCAATGATTCTATTATATTAATGAAAAGCTTCAGATGTGGATTTTCTTTGTGTTGATGAGTTTTTAATAAATGAGATGTTTCTGGCTGAAGCAGATCTCCGGTTGGACGTCAACACAGAGTCTATAAACGAGTCCCTCAGCTCTGTGGACTAAAAATAACCTGATATAGATAAATGAGCGTGTGATATGAGTCCTGCATGAACTGAACCAGGATCTGGTTTGTCCTCAGAGATGCTGCTGGACTCCCTGCAGTGAACATCAGCTCAGAGATGAACGACAAAGAGAGCAGAGATGTGAGGCGGCGAGGAGATGAACTTGAATTGAGATAAAGATGGTTTTATAAAGTGACCCCTCCCCCGCTCGCCTCTTCTTCTCTTAAAGCTTTAAAGGAGATAAAAGAAGGCTGAGAGGAGCTCAAGGTCGGGAAAATCAGCAGACCCTCGACAGCAATCACTGCAAGAAAAGGCTGAAAGATTCATAAAAAACAGAGAGTTCATAACCAGGCGAGACACAAAGAAGAAGAAAACACAGGTCCGTTTATTCCCTCGTGAGACATTTTTTCCATTTTACTGCTCTCTTTTCTCTTCAGTCAGCACACAGCAGATTTACGCTCAGCCAGAGTAAAACTGCAGCCCTGACAGCTGAGATACAGCCGAGAAACAGCCGAGAAACAGCCGAGATACAGCCGAGATACAGCCGGGATACAGCCGGGATACAGCCGAGATACAGCCGAGATACAGCCGGGATACAGCCGAGAAACAGCCGGGATACAGCCGAGATACAGCCGAGATACAGCCGAGATACAGCCGAGATATAGCCGAGAAACAGCCGGGATACAGCCGAGAAACAGCCGAGATATAGCCGAGAAACAGCCGGGATACAGCCGAGATACAGCCGAGATACAGCCGAGATACAGCCGAGAAACAGCCTAGGAATACAGCCGAGAAACAGCCGGGATACAGCCGAGATACAGCGAGATACAGCCGAGATACAGCCGAGAAACAGCCGGGATACAGCCGAGAAACAGCCGAGAAACAGCCGAGATACAGCCGGGATACAGCCGGGATACAGCCGAGAAACAGCCGAGATACAGCCGAGATACAGCCGAGATACAGCCGAGAAAACAGCCGAGAAACAGCCGAGATACAGCCGGATACAGCCGGGATACAGCCGAGAAACAGCCGAGAAACAGCCGAGAAACAGCCGAGATACAGCCGGGATACAGCCGGGATACAGCCGAGAAACAGCCGAGATACAGCCGAGATACAGCCGAGAAACAGCCGAGAAACAGCCGAGATACAGCCGGGATACAGCCGGGATACAGCCGAGATACAGCCGAGATACAGCCGAGATATAGCCGAGAAACAGCCGAGAAACAGCCGAGATACAGCCGAGATACAGCCGGGATACAGCCGAGATACAGCCGAGATACAGCCGGGATACAGCCAGGATACAGCCGGGATACAGCCGAGAAACAGCCGGGATACAGCCGAGAAACAGCCGAGATACAGCCGAGATACAGCCGAGAAACAGCCGAGATACAGCCGAGAAACAGCCGAGATACAGCCGAGATACAGCCGAGATACAGCCGAGAAACAGCCGAGATACAGCCGAGATACAGCCGAGATACAGCCGAGATACAGCCGAGAAACAGCCAAGAAACAGCCGAGATACAGCCGAGAAACAGCCGAGAAACAGCCGAGATACAGCCGAAATACAGCCGAGAAACAGCCGAGAAACAGCCGAGATACAGCCGAGAAACAGCCGAGAAACAGCCGGGATACAGCCGAGAAACAGCCGAGATACAGCCGAGATACAGCCGAGATACAGCCGAGAAACAGCCGAGAAAGAGCCGAGATACAGATGAGATACAGCCGAGATACAGCCGAGATACAGATGAGATACAGATGAGATACAGCCGAGATACAGCCGGGATACAGATGAGATACAGATGAGATACAGCCGAGATACAGCCGAGATAATAATAATAATAATAATAATGCATTTTATTTCAAAGCGCCTTTCAGAACACCCAAGGACACTATACAAAGACAAAAAAAAAAACATAGAAATACAAAGAAAAAAGGCAATACACAATAAAAAGCACAGGCTGTAAAATATAAAACAAAAAAATAATTAAAAGTCAAAGTGCATAGGCTAACTGAAACAAATGAGTTTTCAGTCTAGATTTGAAGAGGGGTAAAGAGTTAATATTGCGGATGTCAGGGGGTAGTGCATTCCAGAGTTGGGGAGCAGAGCAACTGAAAGCTCTACTCCCCATAGTACTGATACAGAGATACAGATGAGATACAGATGAGATACAGCCGAGAAACAGCCGGGGTACAGATGAGATTTGACACTCTGAACCAGGCTGGAAAACACCAAACAGTAAGGACTAAAAGACAAAAATTGGTGACCTTAACGACCCACAGGTGACCTTAACGACCCACAGGTGACCATAACGACCCACAGGTGACCTTAACGACCCACAGGTGACCATAACGACCCACAGGTGACCATAACGACCCACAGGTGACCTTAACGACCCACAGGTGACCTTAACGACCCACAGGTGACCTCACAGAGGTAAACACCTGAGACTCACAGTCAGTCAGGAAGAAGCTTCAGTTTGATCCTGTAATATGACAATGATACATGGACTGATGTATTTATATACCAGTGTGTGTGTGTGTGTGTGTGTGTGTGTGTGTTGTGTATAATGTGCAGCAGAGGGACAGGCAGAAATACTCACGGGGTGATGGAGTTAATAACACACACACACAGTAACACACACACACACACTCATGCATGCAGTGATTGCATCCCCCTCATCAGCTCGTCTTCACACGACGACTGAGCGAGACCAGAGGAGACACAAAACGACGTCAGAACAACGTTATATCAACGTTATATCAACGTTAAAACAACGTTAAATCAACGTTATATCAATGTTATAACAACGTTAAAACAACGTTAAATCAACGTTATATCAATGTTATAACAACGTTAAAACAACGCTAACGTTAAATCAACGTTATATCAACGTTAAATCAACGTTAAAACAATGTTAAAACAAGGTTAGAAAAACGTTAGAACAGTTTTCAGCTGAAAATAAAAAGTAAACGTTGTTTAAACGTTTCCGTTTGAACAGCAGACTCAGAAAGTACTCGAGTAAGTCGAGTGGTGTAGCGTGTGCTGGTAGCGTGTCGTCCTCCGTCATGCGTGATGCAGATCTGATGTGAATAATTAAATCAGCTCAATTACAGGTGGAGTGTGAACTCGCCTCTTTAATCAGATAATGGCTCGGCCTTCTGGGAGATGCGGTTTCTGAGCGTGACAGTGAAGAAGTGAAGACTGAACTCTACTTCCTGTTTCATGAACTCTACTTCCTGTTTCATGAACTCTGCTTCCTGTTTTATGAACTCTGCTTCCTGTTTCATGAACTCTACTTCCTGTTTCATGAACTCTACTTCCTGTTTCATGAACTCTGCTTCCTGTTTCATGAACTCTGCTTCCTGTTTTATGAACTCTACTTCCTGTTTCATGAACTCTGCTTCCTGTTTCATGAACTCTGCTTCCTGTTTCATGAACTCTACTTCCTGTTTCATGAACTCTACTTCCTGTTTCATGAACTCTGCTTCCTGTTTCATGAACTCTACTTCCTGTTTCATGAACTCTGCTTCCTGTTTCATGAACTCTGCTTCCTGTTTCATGAACTCTACTTCCTTTTTCATGAACTCTACTTCCTGTTTCATGAACTCTACTTCCTGTTTCATGAACTCTACTTCCTGTTTTATGAACTCTACTTCCTGTTTCATGAACTCTACTTCCTGTTTCATGAACTCTACTTCCTGTTTCATGAACTCTACTTCCTTTTCATGAACTCTACTTCCTGTTTCATGAACTCTACTTCCTTTGTTTCATGAACTCTACTTCCTGTTTCATGAACTCTACTTCCTGTTTTCATGAACTCTGCTTCCTGTTTAATGAACTCTACTTCCTGTTTCATGAACTCTACTTCCTGTTTCATGAACTCTGCTTCCTGTTTCATGAACTTACTTCCTGTTTCATGAACTCTACTTCCTGTTTCATGAACTCTGCTTTCCCTGTCTTCATGAACTCTACTTCCTGTTTCATGAACTCTACTTCCTGTTTCATGAACTCTACTTCCTGTTTTATGAACTCTACTTCCTGTTCATGAACTCTACTTCCTGTTTCATGAACTCTGCTTCCTGTTTCATGAACTCTACTTCCTGTTTCATGAACTTACTTCCTGTTTCATGAACTCTGCTTCCTGTTTCATGAACTCTACTTCCTGTTTCATGAACTCTGCTTCCTGTTTCATGAACTCTGCTTCCTGTTTTATGAACTCTGCTTCCTGTTTTATGAACTCTACTTCCTGTTTCATGAACTCTGCTTCCTGTTTTATGAACTCTACTTCCTGTTTCATGAACTCTACTTCCTGTTTCATGAACTCTGCTTCCTGTTTCATGAACTCTGCTTCCTGTTTCATGAACTCTACTTCCTGTTTCATGAACTCTACTTCCTGTTTCATGAACTCTGCTTCCTGTTTCATGAACTCTACTTCCTGTTTCATGAACTCTGCTTCCTGTTTCATGAACTCTGCTTCCTGTTTCATGAACTCTACTTCCTTTTTCATGAACTCTACTTCCTGTTTCATGAACTCTACTTCCTGTTTCATGAACTCTACTTCCTGTTTTATGAACTCTACTTCCTGTTTCATGAACTCTACTTCCTGTTTCATGAACTCTATTTCCTGTTTCATGAACTCTACTTCCTGTTTCATGAACTCTACTTCCTTTTTCATGAACTCTACTTCCTGTTTCATGAACTCTACTTCCTTTTTCATGAACTCTACTTCCTGTTTCATGAACTCTACTTCCTGTTTCATGAACTCTAACTTCCTGTTTCATG
>JAFMOB010000219.1:359070-361570 GCA_018985215.1 Larimichthys polyactis | reverse complement strand
CTGATGCGCCTCACTGTGTGAAAACAGGAAGTGTTTGTTTGTGTTCATGCTCCACTTCTTCTTCTGTGGTGAAAAAACAGGAAACAAAAGGTGACAGACGACAGGCGTCCACAGGTAACAGCTGTCAGTGTGTGTGTGTGTGTGTGTGTGTGTGTGTGTGTGTGTGTGTGTGTGTGTGTGTGTGTGTGTGTGTGTGTCACTGTATCCAGGTGAGCTCCTCCTCTCGGCTTCACACCTGTTGCTTTAATCACCTGAAAGATGGGTGGATTACATAACGACTCGTTAGCGCTGACGAAGGTTTGGGATGAATCATGTGACATCATGTGACCTGGATCCACAAAGACCGGCACAGATGAAACCAGGTCCAGGTTTTGTGCTCGTCCCCCTTTGAGCTGTGAACAAAGGCTGAACAAACACAGCAGCAGATGTTTGAAACCTGATGACCTGACGAGCAAACACACACACACAGGTTCACAAACTGAACCAGAACCAGCAGCTGGTATAAACATCAGGGGCCTCATGTACAAAGCTTGCGTATGCACAAAAAAGTGGCGTACGTCCTTTTCCACACTCACGTTCAAATGTATCAAACGTGAAACAATCGTAGAAATGTGCGTGCCCCACGCCAACTTCATAGCTGTCGTACGCACGTTTCTACAGCTGTTGTTCCTTTGGCGACACCTAGAGGTGAAGCTGGGAAACTGTTATTAATGTGAAAACAAGTAGTCATCAGAGTGATGTGCACATCAGAGACACACTGATGAACAATTAACACACCCACGTGTTTGCAATTATATAGGTGGATATAAAAGCATGCGCAGTGTGATGAAGAAAATGATATTAACAAAGACGGCGTTAGCGTTGTTAGAGGACCGTGCAAACGTGAGCGATTTAAGGAACCATGATAATTGGCTCATTAGCCGATTTCGGTTACCAAGGCCAGTGTTACTGGAGTTGTGCGCAGAGCTGCGGCCGGCCCGAGAGCGCAACGGGGGCCGGCAGGCCGGCTACCTGACTACGCTGGGGTTCCTGGCAACAGGGGCATTCCAGCGGGAGCTGGCCGATCGGTCAGGAGTGTGCCAGTCAACCCTGAGCCGAGCCATGCCAGCTGTGTGGGACGGAATCATCCGAATGTCTTCCTGGTACATCAGATTCCCGTACAATGCTGTTGAACAGGCCGACATTAAAGCGCAGTTTGCAGCGAGAGCCGGTTTCCCTAATGTAATCGGAGCTAGTGACTGCACACACATTGCTATAAAATCACAGGATGAATTTGTTTATGTGAGTAGGAAACATTTTCATTCCATCAATGTTCAAATCATATGTGATGCGCGAGTTAACTAACATCGTGGCAAGGTGGCCTGGTTCAACGCACGACTCATTCATCATGACTAACAGCATTGCTGGGAACAGGCTGGAGGCTGCACGGTGCAAGATGGGTGGCTTCTATTCGTTTAATTGTCCCGTAACGCTGGATTACATACGAAACAATTAAACGAATAAACTCTTTACTCACCCAGAAGCCGTGCCAGTGTGCCAGTGTGCCAGTGTGCCAATGCATATTTGGGCATGTGGCATTCAAATATCATGTTTTTGGTTTTCTTTATTTTCTGCTGGTGAAATTAGAGCTGCAGAGTTTCTAACAAGCCCCTGATTGTCTCCCTGTGTTCAGTATTCTTGTCAGTAAAAGTTGGAAATGTCAGCCGTGGCTCCACACCTGTCCACACCTGTCCACACCTGTCCACACCTGTCCACACCTGTCCACACCTGTGTGTGCGCTGCTCGGATCCCACAGCATTTCCAGCCTCACACACACGCTGCCACTCAGTCTTTTTTGGTTCATATTTATCCCTGTTGACAGGAACCAAACACGAATCTCACTTCATTTACTAGAATCTTAGCTCAGACTCTGTAAAATTCATTTTCTTTTCTTTGTTCGTCGCGTTATCCGATCTGACAAAGAGGTGAATCTCAGGTCCAGGGCCTATTTAAATAGATTTGCATATGTAAATAGGGGCGTGGACAGGGAGACCAACAGAACCACGTTAAACCTGATCAGACACCGTCAGTCATCAATACACAACCATCAATCAAACTACAGTCTGAAGGTGTGTGTACTGTATGTCTGTGTGTTACAGGTGTGTTAGTGTGTTAGTGTGTATTCCTGTGTGTGTGGTCTGTAATGACAGTGTGTTTTGTGTGTGAACAGTCTGTGAGTCTAAAAAAAAGAACAGCTGCTGCTGAAGACAAAACACACAAACAACACAGATTATTAGACTGCAACATATTACACTGTAAATACTATATATATTATATTACACTGTATTATTATTATATTACACTGTATTATTATATTATATTACACTGTATTATTTATTATATTACACTGTATTTAATTATATAATAATATCATATTACACTGTATTATATTATATTACACTGTATTATAATATTACACTGTAATATATTAATTATATTACACTGTATTATATTATATTAT
>JAFMOB010000219.1:346887-355076 GCA_018985215.1 Larimichthys polyactis | reverse complement strand
ATTAACGTTGTGTTAACGTTGTGTTAACGTTGATCTATGTCACATTGTACCAGAGACAAACATTTTTATACATGTACAACAAACGTTATGTTTTTATTCATACAGCCTGTCAGAGCTCAGACTTACTGAGGGATCATGGGAATAAAACCACAGAAGAAGAATTCGTAGTTCAATGTTTTAAACAGTTTTTCCCCTCGGCGAGTAAAAAGTGTTTAACCTCTGAGTCCGTCCTCTCCGTGTCCACTCACATAATTAACCTGCGTCCCCTCAGGACGCATGTCTCCGTTCAGGGTGGACAGACGGACGGACGGACGCGGAGGTCAGCGAGACGACTGTTTGACTCTTTGTCTTTGGACTGATCACATGACATCCGATGACGACGTCCACAGAGAGACGACTCATTTATTTTAGTCAAACGACCTCCAAACGAACACCTGGGTGAAAACACACTTTGATTTTTGACCTCTGACCTCAGAACAGACGGCTGACTGTAAACATCCATCATTTCCTGTTGACATTCCAACAAAATAAAACACATCAATATGTGGTCTTTCAAAATAAAACATAACAATGTGATTATAACGTTTAAAGAACCTTAATGTAACGTGTTCTTTGTTCTGTTTTATTCTTTATCTGTTTATTATTTACACATACACACACATGACACACATACACACACATACACATACACACACACACAAACACAAACACAACACACACCACACACACACACACACACACACACATACACACACACACAACACACACACACACCAATTAGGCAGCAGCTGCAGCGGTCGAACAGCAGAAGAAGTGAGAAGATGCAAATTTATTCGTCAGCTGTCGTTTCACATTAACGAAAATAGAAACAAACAAACTGACTGAACCAGAATAATGATCCATAAACCCACAAACACTGAACAGAACCACAGAGTCTGGACCAGAACTGGACCGGACAGGAAGGGTCCTCATTCACCAGTAGAACCTCATCATTGACCACTAGAACCTCATCATTGACCACTAGAACCTCCTTATTGACCACTAGAACCTCCTTATTGACCACTAGAACCTCCTTATTGACCACTAGAACCTCCTTATTGACCACTAGAACCTCATATTGACCACTAGAACCTTATCATTGACCACTAGAACCTCCTTATTGACCACTAGAACCTCCTATTGACCACTAGAACCTCCTTATTGACCACTAGAACCTCATCATTGACCACTAGAACCTCCTTCTTGACCACTAGAACCTCCTTATTGACCACTAGAACCTCCTTCTTGACCACTAGAACCTCCTCACCGACCACCAGAACTTCCTCAGACTGTGCTGCTCTGGTGTGTTGTGTTGACGGCTGAGTAAAACGTTATCATGCATCATTCGTCTTGTGACTGTGATGTGAGGACAGAGGTCCAAACTCTGACGTTGGACTGTGTGAATGGTCTTTGTGGTCGTGGATGAGCGTCGGTTTGAAGCCGGCAGACGACGAGAGGCTGTTTTTATTCTGCAGTAATCGTCTGAGACAGAGATAAACAGGAAGAAGTCCTGAGGAGAAAACAGAAGAAGTTGTGTCTAATCCGAGGACCAGAATAAATCAGATTTCTGTTTGGTCCCTGTGAGGCTCCCAAACACTTCGGACTAATTGAAAAGCCAGATTATGTGTCGGCCCCCTGCTGCAGCGCTGATCTTTGACCCCATCAGACGGCTGCTGGCTCTCCAACCATGAAAAAGCTCCTAATGAGCTGCTGTACGAGCTTAACATCGCTTTGCTCGCTAACTAATGACTGTAAACTGGTTTTAAAGTGAGATCAGCTTTCAGGCCCTGCAGCCATGTCCAAACATCCTTTAACATCTGAATGGACCGGCTCGCTCGGCTCCATCAGCTTCATTAAACACGATGTTTGTTTGATCTGATCCAAATCTTTCTGTGACATTTCAAATTTCAGAAACAGCAGAGACAGTTTATGAACAATGAGATGTTACATTAATGTTTTCCACTCACACAAACAAAGAGCAGACAGACATACATATACAGAACATAGGTCCAATGTTACGTCGTGTGGACCTTTGTCCACAGTGTGAGTGTAAACTAAGGTCCTGTTTGTCTTGTGAGGACCTGGAGAAACGTTTCACAGAGACAATCTGAATCTTCAGAAATGTTCAGATCTGAAACACGGCCAGCTTCTTCTCCTTCTGCAGGATGATAAATAAAACAGACATTTACTGTAAATGTTCGTTATTACTTTAATTATCACAAACAAAGAGTTATGGTCAGTTTATGGATCGCCGTAACTCTGCGTCTCTTCTTCTTCTGTCCTTTTATTGTTTCTCACAGAGGAAGTAGTTTATGAGGTCAAAGGTCAGCTGATCGTAAAAAACAGATTGAAGTATTTTACTTTAACCTCCTTAAACTGCTGTTTCATTAGATTTCGTTCATTTGGTTCTTCAGAGATTTTATTTAAAATACAGATCATACATTTACATTCAATTTAAAATATTTTTAGTATTTCAGCAGCATTAGGTTTTAAATTGATACTTTCTGACTCAACACTCATGAATATGTATTTATTATTTACTGATTTAGGTCATAATGGTCTTTTGTTGTTGTTTTTTTAAGATTTTAGAGGAAGACACGCTAATTAAAATAAGAGTCACTGCTATAAAATATATGATAATATTTAAATATTAAAAGCTCAGAAAACTGCAGATAATCAGATTCATAGTCAGAAACAACATCATGAATTAAACATGAAAAGTTTCCTGATTTAAAACTGTAAAGAGATCCACAGAGTTTCTGCCAGATTTCAATGATTCTATATATTATTGAAAAGCTTCAGATGTGGATTTTCTTTGTGTTGATGAGTTTTTAATAAATGAGATGTTTCTGGCTGAAGCAGATCCCGGTTGGACGTCAACACAGAGTCTATAAACGAGTCCCTCAGCTCTGTGGACTAAAAATAACCTGATATAGATAAATGAGCGTGTGATATGAGTCCTGCATGAACTGAACCAGGATCTGGTTTGTCCTCAGAGATGCTGCTGGACTCCCTGCAGTGAACATCAGCTCAAGATGAACGACAAAGAGAGCAGAGATGTGAGGCGCGAGAGATGAACTTGAATTGAGATAAAGATGGTTTTATAAAGTGACCCCTCCCCGCTCGCCTCTCTTCTCTTAAAGCTTTAAAGGAGATAAAAGAAGGCTGAGAGCAGCTCAAGGTCGGGAAAATCAGCAGACCCTCAACAGCAATCACTGCAAGAAAAGGCTGAAAGATTCATAAAAAACAGAGAGTTCATAACCAGGCGAGACACAAAGAAGAAGAAAACACAGGTCCGTTTATTCCCCGTGAGACATTTTTTCCATTTTACTGCTCTCTTTTCTCTTCAGTCAGCACACAGCAGATTTACGCTCAGCCAGAGTAAAACTGCAGCCCTGACAGCTGAGATACAGCCGAGAAACAGCCGAGAAACAGCCGAGATACAGCCGAGATACAGCCGGGATACAGCCGAGATACAGCCGAGATACAGCCGAGATACAGCCGAGATACAGCCGGGATACAGCCAGAAACAGCCGGGATACAGCCGAGATACAGCCGAGTACAGCCGAGATACAGCCGAGATATAGCCGAGAAACAGCCGGGATACAGCCGAGAAACAGCCGAGATATAGCCGAGAAACAGCCGGGATACAGCCGAGATACAGCCGAGATACAGCCGAGATACAGCCGAGAAACAGCCGGGATACAGCCGAGAAACAGCCGGGATACAGCCGAGATACAGCCGAGATACAGCCGAGATATAGCCGAGAAACAGCCGGGATACAGCCGAGAAACAGCCGAGAAACAGCCGAGATACAGCCGGGATACAGCCGGGATACAGCCGAGAAACAGCCGAGATACAGCCGAGATACAGCCGAGATACAGCCGAGAAACAGCCGAGAAACAGCCGAGATACAGCCGGATACAGCCGGGATACAGCCGAGAAACAGCCGAGAAACAGCGAGAAACAGCCGAGATACAGCCGGATACAGCCGGGATACAGCCGAGAAACAGCCGGGATACAGCCGAGATACAGCCGAGAAACAGCCGAGAAACAGCCGAGATACAGCCGGGATACAGCCGGATACAGCCGAGATACAGCCGAGATACAGCCGAGATACAGCCGAGATATAGCCGAGAAACAGCCGAGAAACAGCCGAGATACAGCCGAGATACAGCCGGGATAGCCGAGATACAGCCGAGATACAGCCGGGATACAGCCGGGATACAGCCGGGATACAGCCGAGAACAGCCGGATACAGCCGAGAAACAGCCGAGATACAGCCGAGAACCGCCGAGAAACAGCCGAGATACAGCCGAGAAACAGCCGAGATACAGCCGAGATACAGCCGAGATACAGCCGAGAAACAGCCGAGATACAGCCGAGATACAGCCGAGATACAGCCGAGATACAGCCGAAAACAGCCGAGATACAGCCGAGAAACAGCCGAGAAACAGCCGAGATACAGCCGAAACAGCCGAGAAACAGCCGAGAAACAGCCGAGATACAGCCGAGAAACGCCGAGAACAGCCGGGATACAGCCGAGAAAAGCCGAGATACAGCCGAGATACAGCCGAGATACAGCCGAGAAACAGCCGAGAAAGAGCCGATATACAGATGGATACAGCCGAGATACAGCGAGATACAGATGAGATACAGATGAGATACAGCCGAGATCAGCCGGGATACAGATGAGATACAGATGAGATACAGCCGAGATACAGCCGAGATAATAATAATAAATAATAATGCATTTTATTTCAAAGCGCCTTTCAGAACACCCAAGGACACTATACAAAGACAAAAAAAAAAACATAGAAATACAAAGAAAAAAGGCAATACACAATAAAAAGCACAGGCTGTAAAATATAAAACAAAAAAATAATTAAAAGTCAAAGTGCATAGGCTAACTGAAACAAATGATTTTCAGTCTAGATTTGAAGAGGGGTAAAGAGTTAATATTGCGGATGTCAGGGGGTAGTGCATTCCAGAGTTGGGCGAGCAGAGCAAATGAAAGCTCTACTCCCCATAGTACTGATACAGAGATACAGATGAGATACATGAGATACAGCCGAGAAACAGCCGAGAAACAGCCGGGGTACAGATGAGATTTGACAACTCTGAACCAGGCTGGAAAACACCAAACAGTAAGGACTAAAGACAAAAATTGGTGACCTTAACGACCCACAGGTGACCGTAACGACCCAAGGTGACCATAACGACCCACAGGTGCCCTAACGACCCACAGGTGACCTTAACGACCCACAGGTGACCTTAACGACCCACAGGTGACCTCACAGAGGTAAACACCTGAGACTCACTGTCAGTCAGGAAGAAGCTTCAGTTTGATCTGTAATATGACAATGATACATGGACTGATGTATTTAATATACCAGTGGTGTGTGTGTGTGTGTTTGTGTGTTTGTGTATAATGTGCAAGGCAGAGGGACAGGCAGAAATTACTCACGGGGGTGATGGAGTTAATAACAACACACACAGTAACCACACACACACACTCATGCATGCAGTGATTGCATCCCCCTCATCAGCTCGTCTTCACACGACGACTGAGCGAGACCAGAGGAGACACAAAACGACGTCAGAACAACGTTATATCAACGTTATATCAACGTTAAAACAACGTTAAATCAACGTTATATCAATGTTATAACAACGTTAAAACAACGCTAACGTTAAATCAACGTTATATCAACGTTAAATCAACGTTAAAACAATGTTAAAACAAGGTTAGAACGTTAAATCAACATTATATCAACGTTAGAAAAACGTTAGAACAGTTTTCAGCTGAAAATAAAAAGTAAACGTTGTTTAAACGTTTCCGTTTGAACAGCAGACTCAGACAGTACTCGAGTAAGTCGAGTGGTGTAGCGTGTGCTGGTAGCGTGTCGTCCTCCGTCATGCGTGATGCAGATCTGATGTGAATAATTAAATCAGCTCAACAGGTGGAGTGTGAACTCGCCTCTTTAATCAGATAATGGCTCGGCCTTCTGGGAGATGCGGTTTCTGAGCGTGACAGTGAAGGAGTGAAGACTGTCTGAACTCTACTTCCTGTTTCATGAACTCTGCTTCCTGTTTCATGAACTCTGCTTCCTGTTCATGAACTCTGCTTCCTGTTTCATGAACTCTACTTCCTGTTTCATGAACTCTACTTCCTGTTTCATGAACTCTACTTCCTGTTTCATGACTCTACTTCCTGTTTCATGAACTCCTACTTCCTGTTTCATGAACTCTGCTTCCTGTTTCATGAACTCTGCTTCCTGTTTATGAACTCTGCTCCTGTTTCATGAACTCTACTTCCGTTTCATGAACTCTACTTCCTGTTTCATGAACTCTACTTCCTGTTTCATGAACTCTGCTTCCTGTTTCATGAACTCTGCTTCCTGTTTCATGAAACTCTACTTCCTGTTTCATGACTCTACTTCCTGTTTCATGAACTCTGCTCCTGTTTCATGAACTCCTGCTTCCTGTTTTATGAACTCTGCTTCCTGTTTCATGAACTCTACTTTCCTGTTTCATGAACTCTACTTCCTGTTTTATGAACTCTACTTCCTGTTTCATGAACTCTACTTCCTGTTTCATGAACTCTACTTCCTGTTTTATGAACTCTGCTTCCTGTTTTATGAACTCTGCTTCCTGTTTCATGAACTCTACTTCCTGTTTCATGAACTCTACTTCCTGTTTCATGAACTCTGCTTCCTGTTTCATGAACTCTACTTCCTGTTTCATGAACTCTACTTCCTGTTTCATGAACTCTACTTCCTGTTTCATGAACTCTACTTCCTGTTTCATGAACTCTACTTCCTGTTTCATGAACTCTACTTCCTGTTTCATGAACTCTGCTTCCTGTTTCATGAACTCTGCTTCCTGTTTCATGAACCTACTTCCTGTTTCATGAACTCTACTTCCTGTTTCATGAACTCTGCTTCCTGTTCATGAACTCTACTTCCTGTTTCATGAACTCTGCTTCCTGTTTCATGAACTCTACTTCCTGTTTCATGAACTCTACTTCCTGTTTATGACTCTACTTCCTGTTTCATGAACTCTACTTCCTGTTTTCATGAACTCTACTTCCTGTTTCATGAAATCTGCTTCCTGTTTTATGAACTCTGCTTCCTGTTTTATGAACTCTGCTTCCTGTTTCAATGAACTCTACTTCCTGTTTCATGAACTCTACTTCCTGTTTCATGAACTCTACTTCCTGTTTCATGAACTCTGCTTCCTGTTTTCATGAACGCTGCTTCCGTTTCATGAACTCTAACTTCCTTTTTCATGAACTCTACTTCCTTTTTCATGAACGCTACTTCCTGTTTCATGAAACTCTACTTCTGTTTTATGAACTCTACTTCCTGTTTCATGAACTCTACTTCCTGTTTCATGAACTCTACTTCCTGTTTCATGAACTCCTCTACTTCTTCCTGTTTTCATGAACTCTGGCTTCTGTTTTATGAACTCTGCTTCCTGTTTTCAATGAACTCTAACTTCCTGTTTCATGAACTCTACTTCCTGTTTCATGAACTCTACTTCCTGTTTCATGAACTATACTTCCTGTTTCATGAACTCTGCTTCCTGTTTCATGAACTCTAACTTCCTGTTTTTATGAACTCATGAACTCTACTTCCTTTTTCATGAACTCTACTTCCTTTTTCATGAACTCTACTTCCTGTTTCATGAACTCTACTTCCGTTTCATGAACTCTACTTCCTGTTTCATGAACTCTACTTCCTTTTCATGAACTCTACTCCTGTTTCATGAACTCTACTTCCTTTTTCATGAACTCTGCTTCCTGTTTCATGACTCTTACTTCCTGTTTCATGAACTCTACTTCCGGTTTTCATGAACTCTGCTTCCTGTTTCATGAACTCTGCTTCCTGTTTCATGAACTCCTACTTCCTGTTTCATGAACTCTACTTCCTTTTTCATGAACTCTGCTTCCTGTTCATGACTCTGCTTTCCTGTTTTTATGAACTCTGCTTCCTGTTTCATGAACTCTACTTCCTGTTTCATGAACTCTACTTCCTGTTTTATGAACTCTACTTCCTGTTTCATGAACTCTACTTCCTGTTTCATGAACTCTACTTCCTGTTTATGAACTCTACTTCCTGTTTCCATGAACTCTGCTTCCTGGTTTT
>JAFMOB010000219.1:334387-341887 GCA_018985215.1 Larimichthys polyactis | reverse complement strand
GACCAGGACTACAAGGACCCAGCTACAAAGACCAGGACTACAAGGACCAGGACTTCAAGGACCAGGACTACAAAGACCAGGACTACAAGGACCAGGACTACAAAGACCAGGACTACAAGGACCAGGACTACAAAGACAAGGACTACAAAGACCAGGACTACAAGGACCAGGACTACAAGGACCGAGCTACAAAGACCAGGACTACAAGGACCAGGACTTCAAGGACCAGGACTACAAAGACCAGGACTACAAGGACCGAGCTACAAAGACCAGGACTACAAGGACCAGGACTTCAAGGACCAGGACTACAAGGACCAGGACTACAAGGACCGAGCTACAAAGACCAGGACTTCAAGGACCAGGACTACAAAGACCAGGACTACAAGGACTGAGTAAGTCGGCAACAAGTCAGCCATGAGTTGACATTGTTGGTGTGTTGTCAGTGGTCGATAACTGACACTGACTTTGTTCGTTGAACTCAAAGAAACGACTCGAGACTAAAAGATCAGAAATCCACGATCAGGTTCAGTTTACAGACTCAACGACACCAGAACCTTTCAGATCGGCGCAGGGCCCGTTTAATAAGAACCTACAGGTGAAACCTCCTACAGGTGAAACCAGGACCTCCTACAGGTGAAACCAGGACCTCGTACAGGTGAAACCAGGACCTCCTACAGGTGAAACCAGGACCTCCTACAGGTGAAACCAGGACCTCCTACAGGTGAAACCAGGACCTCCTACAGGTGAAACCAGGACCTCCTACAGGTGAAACCAGAACCACCACACTCAGATGTGCTGATGCGCCTCACTGTGTGAAAACAGGAAGTGTTTGTTTGTGTTCATGCTCCACTTCTTCTTCTGTGGTGAAAAAACAGGAAACAAAAGGTGACAGACGACAGGCGTCCACAGGTAACAGCTGTCAGTGTGTGTGTGTGTGTGTGTGTGTGTGTGTGTGTGTGTGTGTGTGTGTGTGTGTGTGTGTGTGTGTCACTGTATCCAGGTGAGCTCCTCCTCTCGGCTTCACACCTGTTGCTTTAATCACCTGAAAGATGGGTGGATTACATAACGACTCGTTAGCGCTGACGAAGGTTTGGGATGAATCATGTGACATCATGTGACCTGGATCCACAAAGACCGGCACAGATGAAACCAGGTCCAGGTTTTGTGCTCTGTGAACAAAGGCTGAACAAACACAGCAGCAGATGTTTGAAACCTGATGACCTGACGAGCAAACACACACACACAGGTTCACAAACTGAACCAGAACCAGCAGCTGGTATAAACATCAGGGGCCTCATGTACAAAGCTTGCGTACGCACAAAAAAGTGGCGTACGTCCTTTTTCCACACTCACGTTCAAATGTATCAAACGTGAAACAATCGTAGAAATGTGCGTGCCCCACGCCAACTTCATAGCTGTCGTACGCACGTTTCTACAGCTGTTGTTCCTTTGGCGACACCTAGAGGTGACGCTGGGAAACTGTTAATAATGTGAAAACAAGTAGTCATCAGAGTGATGTGCACATCAGAGACACACTTATGAACAATTAACACACCCACGTGTTTGCAATTATATAGGTGGATATAAAAGCATGCGTAATGTGATGAAGGAAGTGATATTAACAAAGGCAGCGTTAGCGTTGTTAGAGGACCGTGCAAACGTGAGCGATTTAAGGAACCATGATAATTGGCTCATTAGCCGATTTCGGTTACCAAGGCCAGTGTTACTGGAGTTGTGCGCAGAGCTGCGGCCGGCCCGAGAGCGCAACGGGGGCCGGCAGGCCGGCTGCCTGACTACGCTGGGGTTCCTGGCAACAGGGGCATTCCAGCGGGAGCTGGCCGATCGGTCAGGAGTGTGCCAGGTAACCCTGAGCCGAGCCATGCCAGCTGTGTGGGACGGAATCATCCGAATGTTTTCCTGGTACATCAGATTCCCGTACAATGCTGTTGAACAGGCCGACATTAAAGCGCAGTTTGCAGAGAGCCGGTTTCCCTAATGTAATCGGAGCTATTGACTGCACACACATTGCTATAAAATCACAGGATGAATTTGTTTATGTGAGTAGGAAACATTTTAATTCCATCAATGTTCAAATCATATGTGATGCGCGAATGCAGCTAACTAACATCGTGGCAAGGTGGCCTGGTTCAACGCACGCCTCATTCATCATGACTAACAGCATGGCTGGGAACAGGCTGGAGGCTTGCACGGTGCAAGATGGGTGGCTTCTATTCGTTTAATTGTCCCGTAACGCTGGTTCACATACGAAACAATTAAACGAATAAACTCTTTACTCACCCAGAAGCCGTGCCAGTGTGCCAATGCATATTTGGGCATGTGGCATTCAAATATCATGTTTTTGGTTTTCTTTATTTTCTGCTGGTGAAATTAGAGCTGCAGAGTTTCTAACAAGCCCTGATTGTCTCCCTGTGTTCAGTATTCTTGTCAGTAAAAGTTGGAAATGTCAGCCGTGGCTCCACACCTGTCCACACCTGTCCACACCTGTCCACACCTGTCCACACCTGTCCACACCTGTCCACACCTGTGTGTGCGCTGCTCGGATCCCACAGCATTTCCAGCCTCACACACACGCTGCCACTCACGTCTTTTTTGGTTCATATTTATCCCTGTTGACAGGAACCAAACAGAATCTCACTTCATTTACTAGAATCTTTAGCTCAGACTCTGTAAAATTCATTTTCTTTTCTTTGTTCGTCGCGTTATCCGATCTGACAAAGAGGTGAATCTCAGGTCCAGGGCCTATTTAAATAGATTTGCATATGTAAATAGGGGCGTGGACAGGGAGACCAACAGAACCACGTTAAACCTGATCAGACACCGTCAGTCATCAATACACAACCATCAATCAAACTACAGTCTGAAGGTGTGTGTACTGTATGTCTGTGTGTTACAGTGTGTGTTAGTGTGTTAGTGTGTATTCCTGTGTGTGTGGTCTGTAATGACAGTGTGTTTTTGTGTGTGAACAGTCTGTGAGTCTAAAAATAAAAGAACAGCTGCTGCTGAAGACAAAACACACAAACAACACAGATTATTAGACTGCAACATATTACACTGTAATATACTATATTATATTATATTACACTGTATTATATTATATTATATTATATTATATTACACTGTATTATATTATATTATATTACACTGTATTATATTATTATATTACACTGTATTATATTATATTATATTACACTGTATTATATTATATCATATTACACTGTATTATATTATATCATATTACACTGTATTATATTATATTACACTGTATTATATTATATTATATTATATCATATTACACTGTATTATATATTTTATTATATTATATTATATTACACTGTATTATATTATATTATATTATATTACACTGTAATAAATTATATTGTATTACAGTGTCTTGTATTATAGCAGTGTAGCTTTTTCTGTTATTACTGATCTGTTTCCGCTGCAGTCGAAGTCGATGGCAGCCCCTAGAACGCTCTGACGAAAAGTTTTGAAACTTGGCACACGTATTGAGGACAGTCCCATGGTCAACCTCAAGAATTATCATGCCTGTACATTGAACTCTCTAGCACCACCAACATGTCAAAGTGCATTCAGCTACATAACTTTTCACACGTTGGTCCAATATTCACAAATGCACCATACTGGATTTTACTGGAACATTACAGGTCACTCAGATTGTCCGAATTCCACGAGACTTGACACAAAAGCCACACAAAAGTTATCATGTGGATTTTTTTATTTCGCTTCTGTTTGCCTGCCTATATTTTTTGAGTGTTCCTGAAAGGCTCCATACTTACTATTCTGATGTATTCCAGGAATTTCACAACACAGTTTTGGTCACATAAACACAAAACAGGTATCAAAATGACCAGGAATGCTGTGCTGAGACTTTTCTTAGAGTTTCACCAAACGGTTTTACCAAAAATCACCAAAAACCACGGCAAAGTTTACAATGGGTGTGTATTGGTAGAATGTTCCAGAACTGGAGTGGAGAGGGAGAGAAACATTTGTCAGAAAATACATTTGCAAACGGCTCTCGTGGCCACAAATGTCACTCTACAGAAATAATTTCTACATAGAAACGTAGGAAAATTCGTGGGCTACGCAGCGATATCACTGCTGAAGCTGTCAGACTTATAGTTTTGGCGGGAGACGCACTGATGCTCCAGGATCACCCACCGACAGCCCCATCTACTCCCATGTAAACTGGAGAGGAGAAATTTCCCAAAGGAGCACGGGGCACCTGTTCTTTCTCTCTCTCCCCAGGTCACATTTTTTAACTTCACACACTGAAATTCAGCATTCACATGGTCGACAACATGAGGATGCTCACGGTCATTTGGGCTTTTTGATACCACCTACCGTTTGGCATTAGTGTCCACTAGTTGGAGGGGCTTCATTTAGAGATTTTCTGTGTCTCTCAGCAGTCACTCACACACAGACAGAGCACAGCTGCAGTTCATTGCTCTGACCTGCAGCTGACCCTGGTTTTGTTGAGTCTCTGTGCTGCTGCAGTGTCAGTAATAATGTCTGTCAGACACACTCTACAGTTATTTACACAGTTTAGAGTTTTATATTGACGACTGACCGGTTCAGTGTCAGGAGCTAACCATGGAGCTAACAGGCCTAACAGAGCTGACCTGTGATCAGGAGTCAGATGTTGTTTTAAAGTTGTCTGGATGTTGGAGCGAAACACCTGATCCAGGTGAGCCGCTCAGGTCACAGCTCCAGTTTCACAGCTGAATAAACCACAAAGAGACCTGGACCATGGTCTGGACTCGGTCCATCAGTGAGGATGTTTGTTGTTTTAAACTGCAGAAGAAGAATGAAGCCGTCTCCTTCCTGTTTGTTTGATTGTCTCTGTGATTTATTGCTGCGTTAGCACATTAGCTGGTAACAAGATTCCTGCTGCAGACGAACTCGTTAATGGATTTTTACATTTGTGTGTTTTAACGAGGAAAAAAACAATCATCAAGGAAACGCTGAGAGAACATTCATCAAACATTAAAACAACCATCAAACAACGAGAGAACACCAAGACGCTCCACAGAGAGGAGGAGGAGGAGGAGGAGGAGGAGGAGGAGGAGGAGGAGGAGGAGGAGAGGGAGGAGGAGGAGGAGACGCTCCATTTACAATTACAGGAGGAGGAGGAGGAGGAGGAGGAGGAGGAGGAGGAGACGCTCCATTTACAATTACAGGAGGAGGAGGAGGGAGGAGGAAGAGGAGGAGGAGGAGGAGGAGAGAGGAGGAGGAGGAGGAGGAAGAGGAGGAGGAGGAGGAGGAGGAGGAGGAGGAGGAAGACGCTCCATTTACAATTACAGGAGGAGGAGGAGGAGAAGAGAGGAGGAGGAGGAGGAGGAAGAGAGGAGGAGGAGGAGGAGAGGGAGGAGGAGGAGGAGGAGGAGGAGGAGGAGGAGGAGGAGGAGGAGGAGGAGGAGGGAGGAGGAGGAGGAGGAGGAGGAGGAGGAGGAGGAGAGGGGAGGAGGAGGAGGAGACGCTCCATTTACAATTAACAGGAGGAGGAGGAGGAGGAGGAGGAGGAGGAGGAGGAGGAGGAGAGGGAGGAGGAGGAGAGGGAGGAGGAGGAGGAGACGCTCCATTTACAATTACAGGAGGAGGAGGAGGAGGAGGAGGAGGAGGAGGGGAGGGAGGAGAGAGGAGGAGGAGGAGGAGGGGAGGGAGGAGGAGGAGGAGGGGAGGGAGGAGGAGGAGGAGGAGGAGGAGAGAGGAGGAGGAGGAGGAGGAGGAGGAGGAGGAGAGAGAAGGAGGAGGAGGAGGAGGAGAAGGAGGTGGTGGTGTGTTTTTCCGGACACGTAATGAACTGTTCAAATGTCAGATCTTCTAAAGCGCTGTCTTTACTTCAGACTATGAACACACTGTGTTTTTCATGCGTGTGGTCACGTGATCATCACGTGTGTCAACATGTTTCTACACGTGACAAACTGACATCAGATCAGATGTCTGACTCACCTGCAGAGAGGTCAGGTGACCCTGAACACCTAGACTGTCGACGATCATGTGTGTGTGTGTAACGGACCAATCACGGCTCAGTCCCAACGTTTAGAGTTCTTTTTCGTCCTTCAGTCATAGACTACATTACCCATGAGCATCTCGCAGCGTGTTGTTGTTGCAGCAGCACATGTCCAGGTGTGAGGGGGGCGTGGCCGCAGGTCACATGTCCCTCAGGTACAGACAGGTGTTCTGTGGGTCACCTGATCCACGTGTGGTGGACTGAGCAGAGATCAGGTGACACAGTGAAACTGATCCAGGACCAGGTCGGCCCCTCAGACACAGACCAGGGAAGGTCGGCCTCCCCGGGGGCGCCGTTCCTAGAAAGGTGCGACGAACTGACACCGTTTCTATGGTGACGAGTACTTCCTGATCAAAGCATTTATTAAGATTTATTTTTGATTGACAGGACTTACTAAGATCTTCATGAAATGTTCCTCAGGGTTTTATTTTGAAATCCCATCTTCAGCTTCATCAGCTGTTCATGGCGAGCTTGGTGTCAGAGCGACATCACACTGTCTGCTGAGATCAGCTGATCTGAAATCCCAGAATGCCAAGGGAGAGGTGTGAGTCTCCGAGGTGTGTGTGTGTGTGTGTGTGTGTGTGTGTGTGTGTGTGTGTGTGTGTGTGTGTGTGTCGTCTGTCATTGATATTCGCAGCAGCTTCTGATCGATGAACTCGGCTGTTCTTTCATTTGTCGTGTCTAAACCACGACTCGGGAAAAAAAGCATCAGATTCAGCTGACTCGTCACAAACGAAGGCGGCGAGAGTCCAGCCCAGCAGACTGCAGAGTCACCACCATCATCACCATCATCACCATCACCACCATCATCATCATCATCATCACATCATCATCACCACCATCATCACCATCATCATCACCACCATCATCATCACCATCATCATCATCATCATCATCACCACCATCATCACCATCATCATCACCACCATCATCATCATCAGGTCGGACGAAGAAACGAGGCATCACATGTTGTGACAGGTCGCAGGAGCTCCGTTACGATGAGGCGTTGGCGTGATGTTAGCGTGATGGTCCGTTGATCTCTGACCTCTCAGACGGACGAGACCAGTGATTCAACAACCCAACAGAACTCTGAGTGTTTGTCTGGTGAGACATCGTGATGTTTGAGCTTCAGCTGAAATCAATCGTTCAGGTACGACGAGGCGAAGCCCTGAGTACGGTCTGCAGGCTTCAGGTGACGTTCAGGTACGACGAGGCGAAGCCCTGAGTACGGTCTGCAGGCTTCAGGTGACGTTCAGGTACGACGAGGCGAAGCCCTGAGTACGGTCTGCAGGCTTCCTCACAAAAACAACAAATCACTGCAGCCTTCATGAACTTTAATATTCAGCACACGTTCGCTGTCAGTGATAAATTATATCTTAATGTGAGTTTCTGGAAACACTAAAATTCTTCAATAAAAACGGTTGAAACTTCCAGCAGCTGCAGTTTTA
>JAFMOB010000219.1:294387-329387 GCA_018985215.1 Larimichthys polyactis | reverse complement strand
GGGGACAGGACCCGAACTGAACCGAACCGAGCGGAGAGATGAAGAGGCTCGTGCTCCGGTCACAGGTGCTGCTCGAGACGACCGGAACCCTCCTCCTGTCTCTCTCTCCCCTCCTCGCGCCTCCTCCTCCCGCTGGGGGCGTGTCTCTGTCGGTACCGTGACACGCGCGGATTGTTTGATGTTTGTTCAGCAGCAGGTCCGCGCGCTCCCGCGAGATGGAGGCTGCAGCAGGGAGCGCGCGACCTGTCCGTCCATCACCAGCCTCATGTGAGCGGACCCGGTTCTGATGATGTCATACCGAACTCTGATGTCATGATGATGACGTGGTTCACACACACACACACACACACACAGACACACAGACACACACACACTCACACACTGCAGTTCCTCTAACGTCCACGTGAGGCTGGCTCCATGTCCACAGAGGACTGAGATCAATGCTGTGTGTAACTGTGTGTGTGTGTGTGAGTGTGTGTCTGTGTGTGTGTGTGTGTGTCAATAACTTTGATTGATGGTTCAGTTCAGAGTCAGTTTGTTTATGAGACGTTTGCAGCTCTGCTCCTCTTCCACCTCGCCTCCGCCAGGCTAACACACTGAGCTAACATGAGCTAACATGAGCTAACAGCAGCAGCAGTGTACTTCACTGTCCATCATAAACTCTGTAAATCTCAGCGTTCTGCTGCTTCCTGGTCTGAAACAATCGGTGGCTGTGATTGGCAGGTCACTTCCTCCTGCTCTCTCTCTAATTGGCCGGACACACAGAGCCGACATGAATGTCTACAGATTAAAGGGTCAGAACCAGAACCAGAACCAGAACCTGAGACTGAGACTGAGACTGAGGACTGTTCTTCAACCTGTTTCATGTGAACAGATTTAATGAAGTTCTTTTCTCTTTGAACTGAAACAAAAACTCTGAAAGAACTTTAAGAAAGTCCTTCAAAATAAAAGGCTGGAACATTCTGTGATTGGTTCTGTGACATCATGTGTGACATCATCGTGTCCTCGCCATCATGGATCACGTGTCTCATCATCTCTGTTTACAGACGGATCATCAGAGTCAGGTGATGTTCAACATGATGAAGTCATAACGAGCAGACCTACAGTTAACGAGCGTGTCAGGTGATGTTCAACATGATGAAGTCTTAACGAGCAGACCTACAGTTAACGAGCGTGTCAGGTGATGTTCAACATGATGAAGTCTTAACGAGCAGACCTACAGTTAACGAGCGTGTCAGGTGATGTTCAACATGATGAAGTCTTAACGAGCAGACCTACAGTTAACGAGCGTGTCAGGTGATGTTCAACATGATGAAGTCATAACGAGCAGACCTACAGTTACGAGCGTGTCAGGATTAAGTCATACGCAGACCTACAGTTAACGAGCGTGTCAGGTGATGTTCAACATGATGAAGTCTTAACGAGCAGACCTACAGTTAACGAGCGTGTCAGGTGATGTTCAACATGATGAAGTCTTAACGAGCAGACCTACAGTTAACGAGCGTGTCAGGTGATGTTCAACATGATGAAGTCTTAACGAGCAGACCTACAGTTAACGAGCGTGTCAGGTGATGTTCAACATGATGAAGTCTTAACGAGCAGACCTACAGTTAACGAGCGTGTCAGGTGATGTTCAACATGATGAAGTCATTAACGAGCAGACCTACAGTTACGAGCGTGTCAGGTGATGTTCACATGATGAAGTCATAACGAGCAGACCTACAGTTAACGAGCGTGTCAGGTGATGTTCAACATGATGAAGTCTTAACGAGCAGGACCTACAGTTAACGAGCGTGTCAGGTGATGTTCAACATGATGAAGTCATAACGAGCAGACCTACAGTTAACGAGCGTGTCAGGTGATGTTCAACATGATGAAGTCTTAACGAGCAGACCTACAGTTAACGAGCGTGTCAGGTGATGTTCAACATGATGAAGTCTTAACGAGCAGACCTACAGTTAACGAGCGTCAGAGCGGGAACAAAGACTACGAACACGGGAAACATTTTCCGTCAATCACAGAGTGACTGCTCTTCCTCAGTCATATCAATTAGACTTCATTAATATTCGTCACTTCCTGTGTCTGTGACCTGATGATGAAACACAAACCGTACTACATCACAGTCACGAGTCTTAATTTGAAAATCCTTCAAACATGCAGAGTCAGGGCCTCTGAGTGTGAACGTCTCTCCGGGGAAACAAAGAGCCGAACAGGTCGCTCGATATTTTGTGTTTGTGTCAAAGAGGCGTGAACAGATCGGACCGGAGTCTCCAGAGAGGCTCAACATGCCAGAGAAGAAGAAGAAGAAGAAGAAGAAGAAGAAGAAGAAGAAGAAGAAGAAGAAGAAGAAGATCCATATTGACGAGGACGTTTCCATTGATGTGGGAGGAAGAGGAAGTGTGATCAGACTCATCGAGCAGAGAGGAAACACTTCAACACGTTAAGATGGAGTCACACCTCCACACAGCCGATATTCTGCTGCAGTCACTTTGTCTTCAGCAGGCAACAGAACCGGGCTCAGCAGCCGGACCGGACCAGGTTGGAGTCACAGCACCGAGGTGATTTACAGACTTCATGATGGAAACACTGATCAGTGGCTGTGTTTGGGTCCAGGTCCAGTTCTGATGGATCGTCAGAGTTTGGACGGATCAGGAGAAGTTTCAAGAAACTTGTTTGAATTTGAGAACAGAGCTGATGTGATGTGAAGTCGTGGGACTCGTTTGAAATCTTTAATGAGCTCGAACAAACATTCAGACGCTGTAACGTGTTTGTGATGAACACGAGCTGATCTGAGCTCAGTGAGATGCTTCTGTGAATATTCTCCTCTCGTTAAAATCCTCCCTGGAAACAAATATTAATCAGTTTCTACCTCCCAAAATTAAAGCTTTAACTCACTGATGACACCCAACAACCAGGACGTTCATTTATTCAGCAGCACGCCGAGCAGTTGATTCGCCCGAGTGGCCGAGGCTTCGCTTCGCTCCTTAACGAGCTGAACATTAATTAAATACTCTGCTAATGAAAGCTGCATGTGAGGAGCTCCTTCTCCTCCTTCTCCTCCTCCTAATCATTTTATGACTACTCATTGCAAATTTACAGATAATTTCTGTTAACAATGTTAAAAAACAGAAATAATTTAGTTTTACAGTGTAAACTCTTTTATTTTGACAATCTGTTTCCTGTTCGCAGCCTTCATTCTAAAGTTTACAGGAGTCTCGAGGACGTAAAACTAAAAACACGATCGTGATAAATCAAGTCATCAGTAAAGAATCTGATGAACACCCTGAACGCTGCTGGGCTGCAGTCGAACAGTGTCACAGCACCATGAAAACATCCAACTCTTCTCGATGCTTTTATCAGCTCCACCGTGTTTCTTTAACATGTGCAGTCATAGGATGTAAAGAGTTGACGTGGACGAACATCTGTGTCTCCTGGACGGACGACTTGTCTGAACTAATGAGGAGTAGGAGGTGATTCAGTCAGATGAGGAGAAACTCAAGTCTGTCAGCGAGTCGGACGGAGACAACGATGCCGGATTTAAAAATAACTGTGGCTGTTCTCAGGTGTCCTGCAGGAAGCAGAGAGATGAATCAGGAGACAGGAAATCTGTCCCATAAATAAGAGACGGAGGACGAAACAAGCCGACACCGACAGAAACACTAGAAGAAGAGTTTATATTAAATCATCACGGAGGAACTTTTCTCTCATGGTTGGAACGCCGCGACCGCAACAGGCGATGTCGACCCTTCCGGCTACGCGTCCGTAACGTCCAACGTTCATCTTTTCAAACAGTGACATGTTCAACATCAGGCCGTCTCGGAGCACCTGAACGCATCATTGGTTCAGGTCTCTGGTCGTGGCATCACAATGAATCCTCCACAGACCGGCTCCTGTGGGGGGACACAGATCACTAGCCTTCAGTCCTCTGAAGGACTCGATGAAGGACTCGTCCTGAAGGTGAGTCCTTCATCGAGTCCTTAAGGACAGACAGACCTTGTTTTCTTTCACTTCCTGTCCAATAACAGGACGAGTCAATACGGTGCCGTCTGGACAAAAGTATGTGGACATGAGTCTAGCTGTCTCCACAGGCTTCCCCACAACTCGTGTCTCACTCTGTAAATGCGACATGAAGCATCTGCCAAAACACCTACGCTCAGCATGCACCTGAACGCATCCTGTGTGGGAAGTGTTAGGTTCAAAGATGGCAAATCTGTCCACGAGTCCACGTCAAGACACCCACGAGATGAGTCCAACGAGTCAAAGACGAGTCACACGTCACATCTCCAAGCATTTCTCTGTCCACATACTTTTGTCCATCTGAAGAGTGAACAGGTTGTTTGATTTTCTTTGTTCGACTGTTAAGAAGAACAAAAGCTGACAGGAACCATGACGACGTCTTTGTCTTCATGTCCTTCTCCTGCACAGATCTGCAGGCAGCGCAGCACTCAGTGAGTTATAGCTGCTTATAAGCAGAAATCTACAAGCTGCAGCCGCTCTGACAAATGATCCAGTTTGATTTCCTCGGGGGAGGCCGAGTCTGAGCGAGCGTGTTTAAATTTTTATCACATAACCGACTTTTATTCACGCTGAGTGAGGAAGATGATGGAAACACCAAGAGGCTGATGGGACATGAAGGCTGAGCGCTGACAGAGAGCCGACCAATCACAGCGAGCAGAGAGACCATTTACATCCAATACATCATGTAAAACATCCTCAAGACTCCCACGGTCTGTGAACGCATCGAACTGTCTGTTACGTAGTGTGTTTGTGTCTGTATAAACACACACACACACATATATATATATATATATATAGAGAGAGAGACATATGTATATATATGATTTCTCTCATTTTTCTGCGTTGGTCGTATTTCTGCGTTCTTCAGACTTTGTGTCTGTATCAATGATTTTCTGAGCAGCAGTGCAGAGGAACAGAAATCATTTGCAGCAGAAATAAGAAGGTTGATTTATTAGCTCCGAGGTCGCTGTGTGATTCTGCGGCTCGGCTCAATACTCAGACCTTCACACCTGAACATGGAGAGTCCAGCAGGATGTGACCTCAGCGGCCTTCCTCTGTGGATCATGTGATTAATAAAACCTTTATAAGTCCACTAACGAGTTCAAACACACGGTAGAGTCACTAACTATGAGAACACGTAACATCCTGTTACACTGAACAGATGAACTTGTGTCTGTCTGACCTCGTCCTCGATGTTTCCTCTTCCTGTTCACAGACATAAATTAAACAGCTGATCTGGGACCTCTGATCAGCTCAATTACCCAGAGTTCCCCTGGTTATTTGTCAAGAGAGGACGGGGGAGTCTGATGGACTGATTAATTAACAAAGCACAGACGATTTATGAGACAAACTGAAGACGAGGTAACACATACAGTTTTACACTTACTGTATGTGTTGACTTCATACTTACACTCAGTGTATACAAATATTTATATACTTTGTATATTTGGATATGCCTCACAGAGTAATGTGTTCAGGGTCACTGTGGTTCACAGGAAACACTCTTTAATGTTTATTACAGTCCTCAGCTTCAAAATGCAAAAAGAAGCAACAGGAACAAAAGACAAACAGACAAGATGAAGACAGACGAACAACAACGACAAAACAAACACACAAATATTAAATACTAAAATACTAAAGTGCGAGTAAAAAGGCAAATAAAGTGCAGAAGTTATAGATACAGGAAGAAATGAAGAACACAGACACTGTTCAGAAGATTTCCATCTGCACTTTCTGAAAGTAGAGCGGAAACTGCCAAACAAAACTAACAAAACTAACAAAACTAACAAAACTAACAACTACTCTGTGTCCTTTACACCTTTCTCAAGTTATGTGCTCCTCTGTAAGTCGCTTTGGATGAAAGCGTCTGCTAAATGTAATGTAATGTAAAGTAAAGTAATGTAATGTAATGTAATGTAATGTAATGTAATGCAATGTAATGTAAAGGAAACAAGTTCTGACATTTTCAGATTGGAGGGAAGACGAGGCAGAAACTGAAGATTCTTTACGGTTTGAGTCCGAACACGAGGAACAAGAAAAGAAAAGAATCATAGAAACACAACACATACATGTGTGTGTGTGTGTGTGTGTGTGTGTGTGTGTGTGTGTGTGTGTGTGTGTGTGAGCAGTGTGTGTGTGTGTGTGTGTGTGTGAGCAGTGTGTGTGAGCAGTGTGTGTGTGTGTGTGTGTGTGTGTGTGAGAGCAGTGTGTGTCAGAGCAGTGTGTGTGAGGAGTGTGTGTGAGCAGTGTGTGTGTGTGTGTGCGTGTGTGTGTGTGTGTGTGTGTGAGCAGTGTGTGTGTGTGTGTGAGAGAGAGAGAGCAGTGTGTGTGTGTAGCAGTGTGTGTGTGTAGCAGTGTGTGTGTGTGAGCAGTGTGTGTGCGTGTAGCAGTGTGTGTGTGTGTGTAGCAGTGTGTGTGTGTGAGAGAGAGCTGTGTGTGTGAGAGAGAGAGCTGTGTGTGTGTAGCAGTGTGTGTGTGTGTGTGAGCAGTGTGTGTGTGAGCAGTGTGTGCGTGAGCAGTGTGTGTGTGTGTGTGAGCAGTGTGTGTGTGAGCAGTGTGTGCGTGTAGCAGTGTGTGTGTGTGTGAGCAGTGTGTGTGTGAGCAGTGTGTGTGTGTAGCAGTGTGTGTGAGCAGTGTGTGCGTGTAGCAGTGTGTGTGTGTGTGAGAGCAGTGTGTGTGTGAGCAGTGTGTGCGTGTAGCAGTGTGTGTGTGTGTGAGAGCAGTGTGTGTGTGAGCAGTGTGTGTGTGAGCAGTGTGTGTGTAGCAGTGTGTAGCAGTGTGTGTGTATCAGTGTGTGTGAGCAGTGTGTGTGTGAGCAGTGTGTGTGTATCAGTGTGTGTGTATCAGTGTGTGTGAGCAGTGTGTGTGTATCAGTGTGTGTGTATCAGTGTGTGTGTAGCAGTGTGTATCAGTGTGTGTGTATCAGTGTGTGTGAGCAGTGTGTGTGTATCAGTGTGTATCAGTGTGTGTAGCAGTGTGTAGCAGTGTGTGTGTATCAGTGTGTAGCAGTGTGTGTGTATCAGTGTGTAGCAGTCTCATAAATATAAATGTGTTCTGTGTTGAGTTTTTCTCTTTGAGTCTCTTCAAGGCCAAACAGCCTCACAGAGCTGCAGAGGCCCCAGGGGCTGATGGGAAACACACACACCTGAATCGACCTGCAGACACGGCCCGGCTCAGCCCGGCTCGGCTCGGTTTGTGTTTGAGGTTTTTTCTAGTTAGCAGAGTCGAGGCTGTCGGGGGAGTTTGGAAGATCTCCTCTGTCCGTCTGTGTGAAGACGTGTCCCACAGCCTTCTGGGAAAAAAACACAGTATGTGAGCGCCATCAAAGCGAGGCCGCAAGCTGATCTGAACACGGCCGGCAGGAGAGGAGCCACAGTTTGGACCACCTGTCAGCAACACAGCCAAACTTCATTTATATCCAACACACAACACAGCAACTAACTTTACTATATATGATACCAACTATCAACTTTACTATATATGACACCAACTATCAACTTTACTATATATGACACCAACTATCAACTATACTATACATGACACCAACTATCAACTTTACTATATATGACAACAACTATCAACTTTACTATACATGACACCAACTATCAACTTTACTATACATGACAACAACTGTCAACTATACTATGTATGACACCAACTATCAACTTTACTATATATGACACCAACTATCAACTTTACTATATATGATACCAACTATCAACTTTACTATATATGACACCAACTATCAACTTTACTATATATGACACCAACTATCAACTTTACTATATATGACAACAACTATCAACTTTACTATACATGACACCAACTATCAACTTTACTATATATGACAACAACTATCAACTTTACTATGTATGACACCAACTATCAACTTTACTATATATGACACCAACTATCAACTTTACTATATATGACACTATATATGACACCAACTATCAACTTTACTATATATGACACCAACTATCAACTTTACTATATAGAACAACAACTATCAACTTTACTATTTATGACACCAACTATCAACTTTACTATATATGACAACAACTATCAACTTTACTATGTATGACACCAACTATCAACTTTACTATATATGACACCAACTATCAACTTTACTATATATGACACCAACTATCAACTTTACTATATATTACACCAACTATCAACTTTACTATATATGACACCAACTATCAACTTTACTATATATTACACCAACTATCAACTTTACTATATATGACCCCAACTATCAACTTTACTATATATGACACCAACTATCAACTTTACTATATATGACAACAACTATCAACTTTACTATGTATGACACCAACTATCAACTTTACTATATATGACACCAACTATCAACTTTACTATGTATGACACCAACTATCAACTTTACTATATATGACACCAACTATCAACTTTACTATATATGACACCAACTATCAACTTTACTATATATGACACCAACTATCAACTTTACTATATATTACACCAACTATCAACTTTACTGTATATGACCCCAACTATCAACTTTACTATATATGACACCAACTATCAACTTTACTATATATAACAACAACTATCAACTTTACTATTTATGACAACAACTATCAACTTTACTATATATGACACCAACTATCAACTTTACTATATATGACACCAACTATCAACTTTACTATATATGACAACAACTATCAACTTTACTATATATGACACCAACTATCAACTTTACTATATATGACACCAACTATCAACTTTACTATATATGACACCAACTATCAACTTTACTATATATGACACCAACTATCAACTTTACTATATATGAAACCAACTATCAACTTTACTATGTATGACACCAACTATCAACTTTACTATATATGAAACCAACTATGAACTTTACTATATATGACACCAACTATCAACTTTACTATATATAACACCAACTATCAACTTACTATATATGACAACCAACTATCAACTTTACTATATATGACACCAACTATCAACTTTACTATATAGAACAACAACTATCAACTTTACTATTTATGACAACAACTATCAACTTTACTATATATGACACCAACTATCAACTTTACTATATATGACACCAAACTATCAACTGTACTATATATGACAACAACTATCAACTTACTATGTATGACACCAAACTATCAACTTTATATATATGACACCAACTATCAAACTTTACTATATATGACAAACAACTATCAACTTTACTATATATTACACCAACTATCAACTTTACTATATATGACACCAACTATCAACTTTACTATATATGACAACAACTATCAACTTTACTATTTATGACAACAACTATCAACTTTACTATATATGACACCAACTATCAAAACTTTACTATATATGACACCAACGATCAACTTTACTATATATGACAACAACTATCAACTTTACTATATATGACACCAACTATCAACTTTACTATATATGACACCAACTATCAACTTTACTATATATGACAACAACTATCAACTTACTATGTATGACACCAACTATCAACTTTACTATATATGACACCAACTATCAACTTTACTGTGTATGACAACAACTATCAACTTTACTATATATGACACCAACTATCAACTTACTATATATGACAACAACTATCAACTTTACTATATATGACCCCAACTATCAACTTACTATGTATGACAACAACTATCAACTTAATATATATGACAACAACTATCAACTTTACTATATATGACACCAACTATCAACTTTACTATATATGCAACAACTAATGACACCAACTATAACTTACTATATATGACAACAACTATCAACTTACTATATATGACACCAACTATCAACTTTACTATATATGACAACAACTAATACACTTTACTATATCTGACACCAACTATCAACTTTACTATATATGACAACAAACATCAACTTTACTATGTATACACCAACTATCAACTTTACTATATAGACACCAACTCAACTTTACTATGTATGGACAACAACTCAACTTACTATATATGACCCAACTATCAACTTTACTATATATGACACCAACTATCAACTTACTATGTATGACAACAACTATCAACTTTACTATATAGGACAACAAACTATATGACACCAACTATCACTTTACTATATATGACAACAACTAGCAACTTACTATATATGACACCAACTATCAACTTTACTATATATGACAACAACTATCAACAACTTTACTAGATATGACAACCAACGATCAACTTTACTATATATGACAACCAACTATCAACTTTACTATGTGACAACAACTATCAACTTTACTATATAGCACCAACTATCAACTTTACTATATATGACACCAACTATCAACTTTACTATAGATGACAACAACTATCAACTTACTATATATGACACCAACTATCACTTACTATTTATGACAACAACTCAACTTGACTATATATGACACCAACTATCAACTTTACTATATATGACAACAACTATCAACTTTACTATATATGACACCAACTATCAACTTTACTATATATGACAACCAACTACAACTTACTATATAAATGAGACCAACTATCAACTTTACTTTATATATGACAACAACTATCAACTTTACTATATATGACAACAACTATCAACTTACTATATATAACACCAACTATCAACTTACTATATATTACACCAACATCAACTTTACTATATATGACACCAACTATCAACTTACTATATATTACAAACCAACTATCAACTATACTATATAGGACAACAACTATCAACTTTACTATATATGACACCAACTACCAACTTTACTATATATTACACCAACTATCAACTATACTATATATGACAACAACTATCAACTTTACTATATATGACAACAACTATCAACTTTACTATATATGACACCAACTATCAACTATACTATATATGACAACAACAATCAACTATACTATATATGACACCAACTATCAACTTTACTATATAGGACAACAACTGTCAACTATATTATATATAACAACTATCAACTTTACTATATATGACAACAACAATCAACTATACTATATATGACACTAACTATCAGCTTTACTAAATGTGACCCCAACTATCAACTTTACTATATATGACAACAACTATCAACTATACTATATATGACACCAACTATCAACTTTACTATATATGACAACAACTGTCAACTATATTATATATAACAACTATCAACTTTACTATATATGACAACAACTATCAACTATACTATATATGACAACAACTATCAACTATACTATATATGACAACAACTATCAACTTTACTATATATTACACCAACTATCAACTATACTATATATGACAACAACAATCAACCTTACTATATATGACACCAACTATCAACTTTACTATATATGACAACTATCAACTTTACTATATATGACAACAACTATCAACTTTACTATATATGACAACAACTATCAACTATACTATATATGACACCAACTATCAACTTTACTATATATGACACCAACTATCAACCTTACTATATGTGATACCAACTATCAACTTTACTAAATGTGACCCCAACTATCAACTTTACTATATATGACAACAACTATCAACTTTACTATATATGACAACAACTATCAACTTTACTATATATGACAACAACTATCAACTATACTATATATGACAACAACTATCAACTTTACTATATATGACAACAACTATCAACTATACTATATATGACACCAACTATCAACTTTACTATATATGATACCAACTATCAACCTTACTATATGTGATACCAACTATCAACTTTACTAAATGTGACCCCAACTATCAACTTTACTATATATGACAACAACTATCAACTTTACTATATATGACAACAACTTTCAACTATATTATATATAACAACTATCAACTTTACTATATATAATAACTATTTTATTAAGAACTGGGTCACATGAGCTGATGTCCTCAACTCTCTGTGATTTACAGAGTTTATGATGGACAGTGAAGTAAACTGCTGACAGCTGTAGCTGCTGTTAGCTCATGTTAGCTCAGTCTGTTAGCTGCTGTTAGCTCATGTTAGCTCAGCCTGTTAGCTGCTGTTAGCTCATGTTAACTCAGTCTGTTAGCTCATGTTAGCTCAGTTAGCTAATGTTAGCTCATGTCAGCTCAGTGTGCTGGCTGCTGTTAGCTCAGTGTGTTAGCTCATGTTAGCTCAGTTAACTCATGTTAGCTCAGTGTGTTAGCTGCTGTTAGCATAGTGTGTTAGCTGCTGTTAGCTCATGTAAGCTCAGTCTGTTAGCTGCTGTTAGCTCATGTTAGCTCAGTCTGTTAGCTGCTGTTAGCTCAGTGTGTTTTCTCATGTTAGCTCGGTTAGCTCATGTTAGCTCAGTGTGTCAGCTGCTGTTAGCCCAGTCATCTAATGTTAGCTCAGTCTGTTAGCTCATGTTAGCTCTGTTAGCTGCTATTAGCTCAGTCTGTTAGCTGCTGTTAGCTCAGTTTGTTAGCTGCTGTTAGCTCAGTCTGTTAGCTGCTGTTAGCTCAGTCTGTTAGCTGCTGTTAGCTCAGTCTGTTAGCTGCTGTTAGCTCAGTGTGTTAGCTGCTGTTAGCTCAGTGTGTTAGCTCAGTCTGTTAGCTGCTGTTAGCTGCTGTTAGCTCAGTGTGTTAGCTGCTGTTAGCTCAGTGTGTTAGCTCAGTCTGTTAGCTGCTGTTAGCTGCTGTTAGCTCAGTGTGTTAGCTGCTGTTAGCTCAGTCTGTTAGCTGCTGTTAGCTCAGTCTGTTAGCTGCTGTTAGCTCAGTGTGTTAGCTGCTGTTAGCTCAGTGTGTTAGCTCAGTCTGTTAGCTGCTGTTAGCTGCTGTTAGCTCAGTGTGTTAGCTGCTGTTAGCTCAGTGTGTTAGCTCAGTCTGTTAGCTGCTGTTAGCTCAGTCTGTTAGCTGCTGTTAGCTCAGTGTGTTAGCTGCTGTTAGCTGCTGTTAGCTCAGTGTGTTAGCTGCTGTTAGCTCAGTGTGTTAGCTGCTGTTAGCTGCTGTTAGCTCAGTCTGTTAGCTGCTGTTAGCTCAGTCTGTTAGCTCAGTCTGTTAGCTGCTGTTAGCTGCTGTTAGCTGCTGTTAGCTCAGTGTGTTAGCTGCTGTTAGCTGCTGTTAGCTCAGTGTGTTAGCCTGTTTCTACACAGTTTTCAATAAATTCACATAAAGATTTAAACAGGAAGTGAGTCATCAACAATTATCAAGTGTGTATTTGTGTGTGTGTGTGTTACTGTGTGTGTTTGTGTGTGTGCGTTGGTTCGTGACGTTCTCTCGTCTCCCGGGGAAAATACTGATTATCACCATCTGTCAACTACAACAAAGGATTGTGGGAACACAGGAGGAGACGTGGGACGTGGAAACACACACACACACACACACACACACACACACAACACACACACACAGACACACACACACATACACACACACAGACACACACACACACACACACCACACAAGCACACACACCCCACAAGCACACACACACACCACACAAGCACACACACACACACACACACACACACCACCACACAAGCACACACCACACAAGCACACACACACACACACACACACACAGACACACACACACACACACCACACAAGCACACACACCCCACAAGCACACACACACACCACACAAGCACACACACACACACACACACACACACACCACACAAGCACACACCACACAAGCACACACACACACACACACACACACACACAGACACACACACACACACACACACACAGACACACACACACACACACACCACACAAGCACACACACCCCACAAGCACACACACACACCACACAAGCACACACACACACACACACACACACACACCACACAAGCACACACACACACGCACACACACACACACACACACACACAGACACACACACACACACACCACACAAGCACACACACCCCACAAGCACACACACACACACCACACAAGCACACACACACACACACACACACACACACCACACAAGCACACACACACACACACACACACACACACAGACACACACACACACACACACACCACACAAGCACACACACACACACACACACACACACAAGCACACACACACACACACACACACACAGAAACATGTTTATTGTTTTCTTTGACTCATGAAGTCGATGGCCTCCTTGTTTATCTCCTTCTACTCCTCGTTCTCCTCCTTGTCGTCGTTCTCCTCCTTGTTGTCGTTCTCCTCCTTGTTGTCGTCGTTCTCCTCCTTGTTGTCGTTCTCCTCCTTGTCGTCGTCGTTCTCCTCCTCGTCGTCGTTCTCCTCCTTGTCGTCGTCGTTCTCCTACTCGTCGTCGTTCTCCTCCTCGTCGTCGTTCTCCTCCTTGTCGTCGTTCTCCTCCTTGTCGTCGTCGTTCTCCTACTCGTCGTCGTTCTCCTCCTCCTTGTCGTCGTCGTTCTCCTCCTCGTCGTCGTTCTCCTCCTTGTTGTCGTCGTTCTCCTCCTCGTCGTCGTTCTCCTCCTCGTCGTCGTTCTCCTCGTTCTCCTCCTTGTTGTCGTCGTTCTCCTCCTTGTTGTCGTCGTTCTCCTCCTTGTCGTCGTTCTCCTCCTCGTCGTCGTTCTCCTCCTCGTCGTCGTTCTCCTCCTCGTCGTCGTTCTCCTCCTCGTCGTCGATCTCCTCCTTGTCATCGTTCTCCTCCTTGTTGTCGTCGTTCTCCTCCTTGTTGTCGTCGTTCTCCTCCTTGTCATCGTTCTCCTCCTCCTCGTCGTTCTCCTCCTTGTCGTCGTTCTCCTCCTCCTCGTCGTTCTCCTCCTTGTCGTCGTTCTCCTCCTCCTCGTCGTTCTCCTCCTTGTCGTCGTTCTCCTCCTCCTTGTCGTCGTTCTCCTCCATGTCTGGAGGTGTCGGGGTGACTCTGCTGATGTTAATTAATCGTCTTCACACATCTGACGACTCTGAAGACAAACGAGGAGCTGAGCTTCGTCTCAGATCTGTGACTCATTATCGAGTTTCACATCAGAAGAGTTCACCAAGCCTGAGAGAACGTTCAGAGAACGTTCAGAGAACCCTGAGAGAACGTTCAGAGGACCCTGAGAGAACGTTCAGAGAACCATGAGAGAACGTTCAGAGAACCCTGAGAGAACGTTCAGAGAACCATGAGAGAACGTTCAGAGGACCCTGAGAGAACGTTCAGAGAACCCTGAGAGAACGTTCAGAGGACCATGAGAGAACGTTCAGAGAACCATGAGAGAACGTTCAGAGAACCCTGAGAGAACGTTCAGAGAACCATGAGAGAACGTTCAGAGAACCCTGAGAGAACGTTCAGAGGACCCTGAGAGAACGTTCAGAGAACCATGAGAGAACTTTCAGAGAACCATGAGAGAACGTTCAGAGAACCATGAGAGAACGTTCAGAGGACCCTGAGAGAACGTTCAGAGAACCATGAGAGAACGTTCAGAGGACCATGAGAGAACGTTCAGAGAACCATGAGAGAACGTTCAGAGAACCCTGAGAGAACGTTCAGAGGACCCTGAGAGAACGTTCAGAGAACCCTGAGAGAACGTTCAGAGGACCATGAGAGAACTTTCAGAGAACCCTGAGAGAACGTTCAGAGGACCCTGAGAGAACGTTCAGAGAACCATGAGAGAACTTTCAGAGAACCATGAGAGAACGTTCAGAGGACCCTGAGAGAACGTTCAGAGAACCCTGAGAGAACGTTCAGAGAACCCTGAGAGAATGTTCAGAGGACCATGAGAGAACGTTCAGAGAACCCTGAGAGAACGTTCAGAGAACCCTGAGAGAACGTTCAGAGGACCCTGAGAGAACGTTCAGAGAACCCTGAGAGAACGTTCAGAGAACCCTGAGAGAACGTTCAGAGAACCCTGAGAGAACGTTCAGAGGACCCTGAGAGAACCCTGAGAGAACGTTCAGAGGACCCTGAGAGAACGTTCAGAGGACCCTGAGAGAACGTTCAGAGAACGTTCAGAGGACCCTGAGAGAACGTTCAGAGAACCCTGAGAGAACGTTCAGAGGAGTCATACTGTGACAAACAGGAAGAGACCAGAGGTCAGAGGTCAAAGTTTAAAGCTTTAAATCAACGACTGATTGATCATTAATCAGATCCTTCACAATAAAAGCATCATCAATACTGAGACACTCATCAGGTCAGTTTGACGTTTAAAAAGATTAAAATTATTTAATAAGACGAGTTAACGAGTCTTTGTCAGTCCAACACTGAGGGGACAGGAGACAGAGGAGAGGAGACAAAGGAGACAGGAGACAGAGGACAGATCTGAGTCCTGATCAGGAATAAATCTGCTGATATCGGATCTGTCACTTTGTGACGCAGAGCGTCCATCAGGTGTTTCAGACTTTCACTTCCTGCCCTGACTGAGAAACTCAACACCTGCAGCAGGTAAGATCATTGTTTAAAGACCAGACCAAGTTCTAGGACCGGGCAGAGACTTAAGACTGGGCAGAGACTTAAGACTGGGCAGAGACTTAAGACTGGGCAGAGACTTAAGACTGGGCTGAGACTTAAGATTAACGACAGCACGTGGAAGGAGCGGAGACAACACGAGGACGGGATACAAGACTCCGTCTCGTGTACGAAATCATCTTCTTCTTCTGTTGTTTCCTCTCAGCCAGCTCGTGTTGATTGACAGTCTCTTCATAATCCTGTTTCTCTAATCCTCATTTAATCTGAGGAAACAGGAAGAAACGACATGAAGCGAGCGACCAGCGTTTGACTCGGCGCCTCAGGATGAATCATTTCTGCAGCTGAAGTGTGAAGATCGAGTTCAACATTTAAAGATGATGAACCTGATGAAGTTTTCCCATCGTCGTCCTCGGGCTCTGATTGGATGACTGAACCTTTAATCGAGTAGTCACGGTGAATCAGTCACTTCCTGTCGGGTATCAACAAGACGTGAAGTCACGACCCGACAAACTCAGAGGACTCTGAAAACTCTGAAAACTTCAGTGATTGGATTGAATGATTCAGACCACGTCAGTGCTTCTGTTAATCAGGAGTCTATATCTAATCTATAATCTATAATCTATCATTTATAATCTATAATCGATTATTTGTCAATCAAAACTGAAACATCAGCAACTTCTTACAACATCGAGAACGTCTCCAACACTTCATCTGTTTCACAGCTGACATGTTACAACAAAAACACTGGAAAGACTCACTCAAGGATTCAAGGCTTATTCAAGGATTCAAGGCTCATTCAAGGATTCAAGGCTCATTCAAGGATTCAATTCACTTCACTCGTCTGACCCAGTGAGCTTGACAAACTCATGAATAATTAGTGCGCAGATCTACATAAAGATGAGCTGCTGGAACCAATCAGAGAAAACTATGATGAGTATGACTCATGAATAAATAAATGTATTCATGTTTTTATTGTTATTGTTTTATTCATCCGTTCATGATCAGAAATGTTAAATCAACCTTCGTCATCGTCACACTGAGCTTCAGTACGACCCCAGAACGAGCGGTACCGAGGTATCGCCACAACGTCACGAAGCTGAAAACAAAGTCAGCAACACGAACATCAGAACTTTAATACTTTGAAGTATTTGAAGTATTTTCATTTGTTTTTGTACTTTTACTACTTCTCTGGTTGTTTCCTGTTTCTTCTCCTGGCGTCTTCATCCACCTGCGGTCCTGCGGTCCTCCACCTGCGGTCCTGCAGTCCTCCACCTGCGGTCCTCCACCTGCGGTCCTCCACCTGCAGTCCTCCACCTGCGGTCCTCCACCTGCAGTCCTCCACCTGCGGTCCTCCACCTGCAGTCCTCTACCTGCAGTCCTCTACCTGCGGTCCTCCACCTGCGGTCCTCCACCTGTCCCTCGTCTCTGCCAGTTCTGGGCTGTTTGCTGTCACTGATGCATGCTGGGAAAGAACTCATTATCCAATCCCTGCTGAGATCTTTTAATTTGATGAGGAACATCGCTGAGCTGCAGGAAACCGACCAACAGGACCAGAACCAGAGAGGACAGACCGGACCAGAACCAGAGAGGACAGAGCGGACCAGAACCAGAGAGGACGGAACGGACCAGAACCAGAGAGGACAGAACGGACCAGAACCAGAGAGGACAGAACGGACCACACGGACCAGAACCAGAGAGGACAGAACGGACCAGAACCAGAGAGGACAGACCGGACCAGAACCAGAGAGGACAGAACGGACCAGAGCCAGAGAGGACAGAACGGACCAGAACCAGAGAGGACAGAGCGGACCAGAACCAGAGAGGACAGAACGGACCAGAACCAGAGAGGACAGAGCGGACCAGAACCAGAGAGGACAGAACGGACCAGAACCAGAATGGATCAGAGGTGATGGACTCAGTCTGATCACAAAACAGAATCAGCTGATGAACGTTTATAACACGTTAAACACGTTAAACACGTTAAAAACATTAAAAACGTTAAACACGTTAAAAACGTTAAACACGGTAAAAACATTAAAAACGTTAAAAACATTAAAACGTTAAAACGTAACACGGTAAAAACATTAAAAACGTTAAACACGGTAAAAACATTAAAAACGTTAAAAACATTAAAAACGTTAAACACGTTAAAAACGTTAAAACACGTTAAAAACATTAAAAACGTTAAAAACGTTAAAAACATTAAAAACGTTAAAAACATTAAAAACGTTAAACACGTTAAAAACGTTAAACACGGTAAAAACATTAAAAACGTTAAACACGTTAAAAACATTAAAAACGTTAAACACGTTAAAAACGTTAAACACGGTAAAAACATTAAAAACGTTAAAAACATTAAAAACGTTAAACACGGTAAAAACATTAAAAACGTTAAACACGGTAAAAACATTAAAAACGTTAAAAACATTAAAAACGTTAAACACGTTAAAAACGTTAAACACGTTAAAAACATTAAAAACGTTAAAAACGTTAAAAACATAAAAACGTTAAAAACATTAAAAACGTTAAAAACATTAAAAACGTTAAAACATTACATTAAAAACGTTAAAAACGTTAAACACGTTAAAAACATTAAAAACGTTAAAAACATTAAAAACGTTAAAAACGTTAAAAACATTAAAAACGTTAAAAACATTAAAAACGTTAAAAACGTTAAAAACATTAAAAACGTTAAAAACATTAAAAACGTTAAACACGGTAAAAACATTAAAAACCCTAAACACGGTAAAAACATTAAAAACGTTAAACACGGTAAAAACATTAAAAACGTTAAACACGGTAAAAACGTTAAACACGGTAAATATGTTAAACATATTAAACACGTAACCCTAACACTGAACATCAGGTCACGTTTATAAAAACATTTATTTATTTATGATGTGAAATATTCATCAGAGAAAAAATGGCTCAAATTATTTATGAGTAGATTTGCAGGTTTGAATCAAACATCAAATAATAATCAAATAATTAATTAATAAGAAGAATATTAAAACCGCGAACCAATCGCATCATGTGAGTCAGGACGAGTCGACCAATCACAGAAGCAGGAAACCCGACCTGACCCGACCTGAATGGAACGCCTCCAACACTGTAAAAAAAGACTTGAATCATTTATTAATATTTAACAGACTGTAAAACTTGAAGTGTTTTTACTGTGACACGAAGTGTTGGAGTGTTTTTGTTGTTTCTGTCAGACAGAACTAAAATAAAAATAGAACCAGAACCAGAACCGGTCCTGTCCTCTCTCCTCTCTGTTCTCTTTCTGTCACAGAAAATAAACCTCGTCTGACTCACCTGTCGACTTCGTACCTGAATGTTTCATTTCCTGTGCAGCCCTGACGTGATGCTGACAACATGGCCCCACATCTGAAGTCCTCCCTCACCTCGCTCCCTTCCCCCACCGTCCATCGTCCTCCCCCATTGTCCATCGTCCTCCCCCATCGTCCAACGTCCTCCCCTCTCTGAGGAGCCGTGGCTTTATTCTCTCTTTCTATTTTTAGTTGAGCTCCTCCTCTCTTCAGGAAAAGATGTTTTAACGTGGTCAAAGAAAAGAAGGAGGCCAACAGGAGCATGATGGGAGGACTAGGAGGACTGGGAGCATGGGGGAGGACTAGGAGGACTGGGAGCATGGGGGAGGACTGGGAGGGCCGGGGAGGACTGGGAGGACTGGGAGCATGGGGGAGGACTGGGAGGACTGGGAGCATGGGGGAGGACTAGGAGGACTGGGAGCATGAGGGAGGACTGGGAGGGCCGGGGAGGACTGGGAGCATGGGGGAGGACTGGGAGGACTGGGAGCATGGGGAAGGACTGGGAGGGCCGGGGAGGACTAGGAGGACCGGGAGCATGGGGAAGGACTGGGAGGGCCGGGGAGGACTGGGAGGACCGGGAGGACTAGGAGGACTGGGAGAATTGGGAGCATGGGGGAGGACTGGGAGGACCGGGAGCATGGGGGAGGACTGGGAGCATGGGGGAGGACTGGGAGGACTGGGAGGACTGGGAGGACTAGGAGGACTGGAAGGATTGGGAGCATGGGGGAGGACTGGGAGCATGGGGGAGGACTGGGAGGACTGGGAGGACTAGGAGGACTGGGAGGATTGGGAGCATGGGGGGAGGACTGGGAGGGCCGGGAGGACTGGGAGGACTAGGAGGACTGGGAGGATTGGGAGCATGGGGGAGGACTGGGAGGGCCGGGAGGACTGGGAGGACTAGGAGGATTGGGAGGATTGGGAGCATGGGGGAGGACTGGGAGGACTGGGAGGAGGATCATTGTGGCTTCAGGCTCAAATAAAATCAATGTAATCTGCTTTAATCTGAAAACTGTGAATGTTTGAGACGTGTTCAGTTACTTCACCACAGAAGAAGAAACATGGTGACGTTCAGAATATTAATAACATTGAATGATTTGTTTCATATTAAATCTGAGTTTGATTATTTCTGCTCCATTATTAATATTAAATCTTCATTGTTCAGATTTAACTCGTGACTTCACGATAATGATGTCATCACGATAGTTATGGAAAACTTAAAAATTAAATTCATCTTTAACTTTTATTTTGTGTTTTGTCTCTTTATTAAAAAAACTAATGAGGTACAGTGATGACCATACATACAAACAGGCGGGAACCACACATAGAGCAGATTATAGATTTCATCATGTGTGTTACGGTCATCAGCTCATCACAGCTGATTAACATGACATCATGATTATTGTCCATACGATACATCACGACATGAACTGACACCAAAGTTTGGGTCGATTTTCTGAAACTAAATGCTTTGTTCTGACGTCATTCGAACATTTTAACGTCTCAACAAAAAAGTTTCAAACACAGTTTGTCACACGTTTAATAAACTGTGTGTGTGTGTGTGTGTGTGTGTGTGTGTGTGTGTGTGTGTGTTACAGTAACACTGTCTGAAGGTAAAGCTAATTAATTATTCATGCGGCCTGCTGGTCTGTAATTACAATAAAATGTAATAAAACATAAATGACGTCGCTCTTTGGTGGATTTTAATAATTCAAACAACGAAAGCAGAGGCAGGAACGTCACAGGTGCATTATGGGTAGTGAGGCCGAGACGTTAAATGTTTTTATAACGCTGTCGAGACGTTTCTTCTTCTGTGGTTTTCACCTCAGGCCTGATCCTGAATCATTTATTAATAACGAGGTTGAAACAGTTCAAAGTTGGCCCTGCTGGCCCAGGTTCTGGTTCTGGTTGTTACATTCTAAATATGTAATTATAAACATGTAAACTTTATAAACATGTAAACATTGTAAATATGTAAACTTTATAAACATGTAAACTTTATAAACATGTAAACTTTATAAACATGTAAACATTATAAACATGTAAACTTTATAAACATGTAAACATTGTAAATATGTAAACATTATAAACATGTAAACTTTATAAACATGTAAACATTATAAACATGTAAACATTATAAACATGTAAACTTTATAAACATGTAAACATTATAAACATGTAAACTTTATAAACATGTAAACATTATAAACATGTAAACTTTATAAACATGTAAACTTTATAAACATGTAAACTTTATAAACATGTAAACATTATAAACATGTAAACTTTATAAACATGTAAACATTATAAATATGTAATTATAAACATGTAAACTTTATAAACATGTAAACATTATAAATGTGTAAACTTTATAAACATGTAAACTTTATAAACATGTAAACTTTATAAACATGTAAACATTATAAACATGTAAACTTTATAAACATGTAAACATTATAAATATGTAAACTTTATAACATGTAACTTTATAAACATGTAAACATTATAAACATGTAAACTTTATAAACATGTAAACATTATAAACATGTAAACTTTATAAACATGTAAACTTTATAAACATGTAAACATTATAAACATGTAAACTTTATAAACATGTAAACTTTATAAACATGTAAACATTATAAATATGTAATTATAAACATGTAAACTTTATAAACATGTAAACATTATAAATGTGTAAACTTTATAAATATGTAAACTTTATAAACATGTAAACTTTATAAACATGTAAACTTTATAAACATGTAAACATTATAAACATGTAAACTTTATCAACATGTAAACATTATAAACATGTAAACTTTATAAACATGTAAACATTATAAACATGTAAACTTTATAAACATGTAAACTTTATAAACATGTTAACATTTTAAACATGTAAACTTTATAAACTTATAAACTTAAACATTATAAATTATTACAAACTTAAATAACAATATTTAAGTATTAAATAATAATATTTAATAAAATGTATTACTATAAACTTATGAACATTATAAACAGATCCATATGTTGAAGACAAAAGATCTGTGAGAACAAGTTTAAAATTGACATTTCTGTTGATTTATATATATATATATATATATATATATATATATATATATATATATATATATATATATATACTGTATATATACTGTATATATATATATATATATATATATATATATATATATATATATATATATATACTGTGTATATATATATATATATATGTGAATATATCTCAGTCTGATCGTCCGCCACAGAAGAAGAAGAGACTGTTCAGATAACGAGGAAGCGAGCAGCAGCTTCATTTGTCAATAAATAATGAGAGCGGGATAATAAACTGATCTGAGTTAATCAGCCGTCACAATGCTTCAGGTAACTCAGTCCAAACCCTAATCTGCTGCTGCAGCCGGAGGCGACCAATCAGACGTCAGCTCGAGCTGAACCGGATCGATGCGGTTTTCCTCCTGCAGCCCAAACTGAGCGCGTGTAGCAGTGTGAAAGTGTTCTGGTTTATCTATTCAACAGAGGACCTCACCACCATCACTCATAGAGTCTGAAATAAATAAAAACTTCAAAGTTCAGGACAAAAAATGATCATTTGTAGTGTGTTATGCTTAGTTTATAGGATGTTAAACATGTTAATGAAATGGGTAACTGACACATGTGTGATGATGAGCCTCTGTCTACTGACCCTGCTAACTGGACTTCAGTTCGGAGCTGGTTTGCAGACGGCCAAGTGAAGTACCTGCTGACTTTCCAGGCCTGACAGACTGGAAACATGCAAGTTCTTTGCAACAGTCCAGAACACCTCAACTTAATGAAAGCATGGAAAGAACTGGCAGTCAGGATAAAAAGGGGGAAACAATTCATAACCAGGAGATGGCACTTAGAGGCAGAGAAGATGAGATGGAGAGCAGTGTTGACCCGTTTGACTGCGATTGTGCAGTCTGGCACTAAGGGGGGTACAGAAACATTGTTCATGCCGTCTAATGGCAATTTCCACAAAGAGGTTGAACTGATGGCACAGTTTGACCCAGTAATGAAAGAGCACCTTAACCGGGTCCAGAAAAGTTCCTCAGTCACAGCATACAGAACAAACTGGTTAATTTGATGAGCAGCAAGATCATTTTTGAAATGGTGAGTGACATCAAGCAGGCAAAATGTTTCTCTATTATTCACCAGACATCAGCCACACTGAGCAGCTGTCAGTTGTAATCCGTGTGGTGTCAGAAACCGGCTAACTACACTGCACTTTAAGGGACACTGGACGGCAGAGAGCTTGTGCAGGAGCTGAAGAACTTTCCTGACCTCCTATCAAAATCCATGACTCTGCTTGAGCTGCTGACTTTCATCCATGAGAAAGAGCTCGCAGAAATCTAGCCCAGAGTTTTTCCAAGCTGAAGCTTATTAAAACGTACCCGCGGTCCGCGATGTCACAGGAGCGTCTCTCTGGATTTGCCATCATCAGCATCAATTGTACAGTTGCACAACAGATTTCATATGGTGATGTAATTGTAATTAATGTGACCGGTTGTTAATGTTCATGCCAGTTGTAAACAGGGTGACAAACCCAGGTTGGAAATCTGCTACACTGAATTCAGACTCTGTTAATTATCTGCTGTGTGATCATAACTGGAACTGTTCCGATGGTATCAGGGGGATGCAAAACAAAACTCGTATGTTAAATACCAAATAGTTTACTGCAGGAATCTTTTTTTATTTATCTAGAGTTATTAGATCCCGTGATGAAGGATGCGTGTTTATATACTGTATGTCATTTATTTATCTTGTTACCTTTTTGTATTTAAGATTATATATAATAAAATAATACTAATAATATAATGTATTGTTGTGCTGGTGGCGGGGTCAGACGTGTCGTTGACTTCACGCCGTCCTGACGTGTTTTATTGATCATACGTGTGTTTGTCATGTTCATCGACTCCGTGTGTGTCAGACTATCATGAATCATATCTGTGCCCACATCAACGGGTCAGGATCTGAGGAACTGGGCCTGGACTGTGACGTGTGGTTCTGGTTCTGGTTTTGGTCTGTGTCCTGTCAGGGTTATTAATGTGTTGCTGCTGCAGGATTCTGCTGGATCAGAGCCCAAATCAGAGCAGACTGCTCCTGTCACTCAGAACCCTGCAGTCCTGGTTCAGGTCCAAACTGAACCTCCTCCTGTGACTGGATCAGTTTGTCTATCCTCGAGCTGTTTACGGACCTGTCCATCAAACCACCTGTCCACTGAAGACCTGTGGTCCACACCAGTCAGGGTCTGGTCCTGGTCAAGCTCTTGTTCTGGTCCAGCTTGGGTTCTGGTCCAGCTCTGGTCCTGGTCACATATTGATATATTCAGTACTTCTATCTGACACAGCGATCAGCTGATCGATCGTCCTCTCACTGTTTTAATGAAACTCTGAGCAGAATTCTGATCAACACACACGCACACACACACACACACACGCACACACACACACGCACACGCACACGCACACACACACACACACACACACACACACACACACTCTCTCTCTCTCTCTCTCTCTTGTGTGCTCATGATGCGTTCACTGTCAGTCGGTCACGCTGTCTTCATTAAACACATATTGATCTCCTGAGTGGACGGACCTTTGAACGCATCACAGTGGCTGACTGTTTTTTAGGGGGTCGGTTGATGTGTTGCCACGGCAACCAGCATCCTCCTAATGACTTTATCCTGACTGCTCTTTGTGTGAATGCCGCCTGCCGCCTCATCACGGAGTGATGAAGATGAGAAGGATGAAGGACGGGTTCAGGGTCTAAATTCGCTGGAACATTTTCAAGGACGAAGAGAGAAAAGCTTCCAGGTTTGGAAGGCCTTGAGCCTTGAGCATTAAACGAGTTTCATTTCATCAGCAGAACATGGAGACACTCATTTAAATCGCAGACGTTCAGTTTAAACGAAGTAACCCTAACCTCGTTTTTAACGTCAAATTAAATCGAATCAGAAACTTTTTGTGATAATTAAAGTTAAGTCAAGACAAATAACAACTCGTTAAGGTGAAGTGACCTCACCTGAGGGGGCGGTGCTGCCTCAGGTGAGGTCACCTTTCAGTCAGTAATCAGAGCCTGACAGCAGACAGCTCCTCCAATCAGATGATGTGAAATGTTTCTGTCGACTTTCTTCTTCTTCAGTAAAACTGAGAATGAGTGATCACAGCGAGGAGGACGGGGGAGGACGGGGAGGATGGGGAGGACGGGGGAGGACGGGGAGGATGGGAGGATGGGAGGACGGGGAGGATGGGGAGGATGGGAGGACGGGGAGGACGGGAGGACGGGAGGACGGGGGAGGATGGGTAATGCTACATTTCATCACTGTCATCAGCACTCGGCATGCTGGGACGGAGAGAAGTGTAAGGAGGAGGCGCAGGAGGCGTTCAGGCTCACTAAACTCCGATCATTAATCTGAGAAACATTTGAGACGACGGAGGAGATGATCCGACTTTGTACTGAGTACATGTACATTCAGGGTATTTCACTGTGGTATTAGTACTGCGTCCACCCTCCACCCTCTCAGGGTCTGATCTCATGGTGTTCTGGGTGGAGCTGAGAGTTCGTGTGTGTTGTTGGAATGAAGTGAAAACTGCAGTCACAGTACTGATTTCTGTTCCACCCTCTCCTCCACCTTCTCCTCTCTGGTGCTGACTGATGGTTCGGACATGATGGTGAAGGGATGGTGGAGGGATGATGGAGGGATGGTGGAGGTATGGTGGAGGTATGGTGATGATGGAGGGATGGTGGAGGTATGGTGATGATGGAGGGATGGTGGAGTGATGATGGAGGGATGATGGAGGGATGGTGGAGTGATGATGGAGGGATGGTGGAGGGATGGTGGAGGTATGGTGATGATAGAGGGATGGGGGAGTGATTACGGAGGGATGATGGAGGGATGGTGGAGGGATGATGGATTGATGGTGGAGGGATGGTGGAGGGATGATGGAGTGATGATGGAGGGATGGTGGAGGGATGGTGGAGGTATGGTGGAGGTATGGTGATGATGGAGGGATGGTGGAGGTATGGTGATGATGGAGGGATGGGGGAGTGATGATGGAGGGATGATGGAGTGATGGTGGAGGGATGATGGAGTGACGGTGGAGTGATGATGGAGGGATGGTGGAGGGATGATGGCGTGACGGTGGAGTGATGATGGAGTGACGGTGGAGTGATGATGGAGGGATGGTGGAGGGATGATGGAGTGACGGTGGAGTGATGGTGGAGGGATGATGGAGAGATGGTGGAGGTATGGTAATGATGGAGTGATGGTGGAGTAATGGTGGAGGGATGGTGGAGGGATGATGGAGAGATGGTGGAGGTATGATGGAGTGATGGTGATGGAGGGATGATGGAGGGATGATGGAGGGATGGTGATGGTGGAGGGATGATGGAGGGATGGTGGAGGGATGGTGATGGTGGAGTGATGGTGGAGGGATGATGGAGGGATGGTGGAGGGATGATGGAGGGATGGTGATGATGGAGGGATGATGGAGGGATGATGGAGGGATGGTGATGGTGGAGTGATGGTGGAGGGATGGTGATGGTGGAGGGATGATGGAGGGATGGTTGAGGGATGATGGAGGGATGGTGGAGGGATGGTGGAGGGATGATGGAGGGATGATGGAGGGATGATGGAGAGGAATATTGGATTATCATCCATCATCTGAACATCTCGTCATCGCCATCATCAGCTGACATCTTTGGACTGACGGAGGAAGGTGGAGCAGCTCATCAGTTTATTCTACATAAACTATAAAAACAATTAATTTAAATAATAACTTCTTATTTTCTTGTTTTCTTATTTGATTGTTAGATCAAATAAATGATGATGTCATTAAAATGTCTGATCATGTGACAGTTTTACGGAGGTGAGAGCTGCTCCACCTGAGCCGGCGTGAACTCAGACCAGGTGGATGTTGATCTTCTTAAACATCGTTCAACACCGTGCTTATTCGGGTCAGTCGGTCCGGTTCTGTTCCTAGTTCTGACTGGGCGTGTCCTGAGCATCACGCTTCACTCTGATTGGTCCCTCCTGATGAGCTGTGGCCTTTCATTTCACACTGATGGATGCTCGGCGGAGCGGCTGCAGGCAGGAAGTGGTTGATGCATGAGCCAATAAGAGCTCAGCTCCTGTTGGACTTCACCTCCTCGCTGCTCCTTGATCATAATTACTCCATCTTTCTAACCGGAGCGTGGCTGACGGAGCTGATGATGTGATTTCAGACAGATAACAGATGGAGCAAATAAAGGCGGAGCTGTCGGAGCTGCAGGCACAAACAGCTGAATAATGACGAGAATTATCATCTCAGCTGTCTGTTGACTGTTTTTATGATGCGAGCAGGGAGTCATCAAATACTGCAGTAAGACTACAAATACTGCAGTAAGACTACAAATTCTGCAGTAAGACTACAAATTCTGCAGTAAGACTACAAATACTGCAGTAAGACTACAAATACTGCACTGTAAGACTGGAAATACTGCAGTAAGACTACAAATACTGCAGTAAGACTACAAATACTGCAGTAAGACTACAAATACTGCACTGTAAGACTGGAAATACTGCAGTAAGACTGGAAATACTGCAGTAAGACTACAAATACTGCAGTAAGACTACAAATACTGCAGTAAGACAACAAATACTGCACAGTAAGACTACAAATACTGCAGTAAGACTACAAATACTGCACAGTAAGTCTACAAATACTGCAGTAAGACAACAAATACTGCACAGTAAGACTACAAATACTGCAGTAAGACAACAAATACTGCACAGTAAGACTACAAATACTGCAGTAAGACTACAAATACTGCAGTAAGACTACAAATACTGCACTGTAAGACTACAAATACTGCAGTAAGACTACAAATACTGCACTGTAAGACTACAAATACTGCAGTAAGACTACAAATACTGCACTTTAAGACTGGAAATACTGCAGTAAGACTACAAATACTGCACTGTAAGACTGGAAATACTGCAGTAAGACTAGAAATACTGCACTGTAAGACTGGAAATACTGCAGTAAGTCTACAAATACTGCACTGTAAGACTACAAATACTGCAGTAAGACTACAAATACTGCATTCTAAGACTACAAATACTGCACTCTAAGACTACAAATACTGCAGTAAGACTACAAATACTGCACTCTAAGACTACAAATACTGCACTCTAAGACTACAAATACTGCACTGTAAGACTACAAATACTGCATTCTAAGACTACAAATACTGCATTCTAAGACTACAAATACTACAGTAAGACTACAAATACTGCACTCTAAGACTACAAATACTGCAGTAAGACTACAAATACTGCATTCTAAGACTACAAATACTACAGTAAGACTACAAATACTGCATTCTAAGACTACAAATACTACAGTAAGACTACAAATACTGCACTCTAAGACTACAAATACTACAGTAAGACTACAAATACTGCAGTAAGACTACAAATACTGCAGTAAGACTACAAATACTGCACTCTAAAAATACTCAGCTAGCTTAGCATAAAAACTGAAAACAGGGCAAAAACAATATTAGCTTAGCATTAACACTGGAAACAAGGGGAAACAACTAGCTTAGCTTAGCATAAAGAGAGGGAAACCAAATCCACCTTCCAGCCTCTCTCTCTTTATGTGATGCTAAGCTAACTAGCAGCTGGCTGCAGGAATTAGACGCAGAGAATCGTCCTGATCAGTTGAAGCTCTCTCAGAGTTCATAATCGTTAAAGTGCAGACTCAGCTCAGCTCAAACATTCATTTCCTTTTTGTCACTTTCATTTCTCGACTTTCTCATTTTGTCCCGGTCCGGTTTGGCTCGGCTCTAATATTTTACATCACTGCTTTTTAATTGCATCCATTTCTGCCGTCTGTGTGAAACTAATTATGTTGAAGGATTCAGGTTCAGTCGAGCTTCACAAACTAATCTACTCTGGACTCTCTGCTCGTCCTTTAATGAAAGCATCGTTTTCTACAGCGTTCATTAAAGAGTCACGTTAGCTTAGCTTCATGTTTCTGTCTGTTTAGCTGCAAAACAAGCAGGTAAAACAGGCTAAAAAACAGAAGTCAGTCCATGAAAGAGACTCTGAGCTCTGCTCCTGTCATCACCTCTAACCTTGAAGCCTTTATTGGGGCAGTAAAACTGTGATGGAGACATTAAAGCCTCGTCGATACTCGAGTCCTCGCTGGAAAAAAGATTTACAGTCAAAGAACGACGAGAGAGTCGCGGAAGTGTTGGAGGTCGATTCTCTGCAGGCCGAGAGGTCATTAAAGGAGACTGACCTAATTACAGCAGAGTGCTGAGACTCCCTGTGTTACACTGTGAACTGTCGCTCACATCCATCACTCTGTAATCACTGCTACACCCACACAACTCCACTGCTACACCCACACAACTCCACTGCTACACCCACACAACTCCACTGCTACACCCACACAGCTCCACTGCTACACCCACACAGCTTCACTGCTACACCCACACAACTCCACTGCTACACCCACACAGCTTCACTGCTACACCCACACAGCTTCACTGTTACACCCACACAGCTCCACTGCTACACCCACACAACTCCACTGCTACACCCACACAGCTCCACTGCTACACCCACACAGCTTCACTGCTACACCCACACAGCTTCACTGTTACACCCACACAGCTCCACTGCTACACCCACACAGCTCCACTGCTACACCCACACAACTCCACTGCTACACCCACACAACTCCACTGCTACACCCACACAACTCCACTGCTACACCCACACAGCTTCACTGCTACACCCACACAACTCCACTGCTACACCAAACAGCTTCACTGCTACACCCACACAGCTCACTGCTACACCCACACAAACTCCACTGCTTACCCCAACAACTCCACTTTACACCCACACAGCTTCACTGCTACACCCACACAGCTTCACTGCTACACCCACACAACTCCACTGCTACACACACACAGCTTCACTGCTACACCCACACAGCTTCACTGCTACACCCACACAGCTTCACTGCTACACCCACACAACTCCACTGCTACACCCACACAACTCCACTGCTACACCCACACAACTCCACTGTTACACCCACACAGCTTCACTGCTACACCCACAAGCTTCACTGCTACACCCACCACAGCTTCATGCTACACCCACACAGCTTCACTGTTACACCCACACAGCCTCCACTGCTACACCCACACAACTCCACTGCTACACCCACACAGCTTCACTGCTACACCCACACAGCTTCACTGTTACACCCACACAGCTCCACTGCTACACCCACACAGCTTCACTGTTACACACACACAGCTTCACTGCTACACCCACACAGCTTCACTGCTACACCCACACAGCTTCACTGCTACACCCACACAGCTTCACTGCTACACCCACACTACACCCACACAGCTTCACTGCTACACCCACACAGCTTCACTGCTACACCCACACAGCTTCACTGCTACACCCACACAGCTCCACTGTTACACCCACACAACTCCACTGCTACACCCACACAGCTTCACTGTTACACCCACACAGCTCCACTGTTACACCCACACAACTCCACTGCTACACCCACACAGCTTCACTGTTACACCCACACAGCTTCACTGCTACACCCACACAACTCCACTGCTACACCCACACAGCTTCACTGTTACACCCACACAGCTTCACTGCTACACCCACACAGCTTCACTGTTACACCCACACAGCTTCACTGTTACACCCACACAGCTTCACTGCTACACCCACACAACTTCACTGTTACACCCACACAACTCCACTGTTACACACACACAGCTTCACTGCTACACCCACACAGCTTCACTGCTACACCCACACAGCTTCACTGCTACACCCACACAGCTCCACTGTTACACCCACACAGCTCCACTGCTACACCCACACAGCTTCACTGTTACACCCACACAGCTTCACTGTTACACCCACACAGCTTCACTGTTACACCCACACAGCTTCACTGCTACACCCACACAACTTCACTGTTACACCCACACAACTCCACTGTTACACCCACACAGCTTCACTGCTACACCCACACAGCTTCACTGTTACACCCACACAACTCCAGTCCTCCAGAGTTTCCGACATGGTCCAACATCTGTTTAGTCTGATCAAGTCTGATCTGCAGCAGGAAGATGAATCAGAATATTAACGGCTCTCAGAGACACGAGGATGACTAACCTCTGACATCACAGACACTAATGATGTCATTGTTGCATCATCAATAAAACATTATATTCTCCATCAGTTAGGTTGGAGCAGTAAATCTCTGCTGGCTCTGCCGGGTGGAGATAACACATTTGTGCTGAACTCACACACTGAACATCAAATCAAACGCGCCTTTCTCCTCGCTCAGCAGTTTCTGCCTTCGCCCGGGCCACAGGGGACCTCTGGGATAAAAATGACTTCCTGTGATCATCACACATCATTGGACACGTTTGTGTGTCCACAGAGACACTAAGATATAAAGTGTCAGCAGGTGGGCATGTGATCTGTCAGACCTGTGGGTGGGAACTCACCTGACAGGTGAGACAAGAAACAACCAGAGACAGAGACAGGAAACAACCAAAGAGACAGGAAACAACCAGAGACAGGAAACAACCAGAGACAAGAAACAACCAGAGACAGAGACAGGAAACAACCAAAGAGACAGGAAACAACCAGTGACAGAGACAGGAAACAACCAGAAACAGGAAACAACCAGTGACAAGAAACAACCAGAGACAGGAAATCACCAGAGACAGGAAATCACCGGAGACAGAGACAGGTAACAATCAAAGAGACAGGAAACAACCAGAGACAAGAAACAACCAGAGACAGAGACAGGAAACAACCAAAGAGACAGGAAACAACCAGAGACAGAGACAGGAAACAACCAGAGACAGAGACAAGAAACAACCAGAGACAGAGACAGGAAACAACCAGAGACAAGAAACAACCAGAGACAGAGACAGGAAACAACCAGAGACAAGAAACAACCAGAGACAGAGACAGGAAACAACCAAAGAGACAGGAAACAACCAGAGACAGAGACAGGAAACAACCAGAGAGACAGGAAACAACCAGAGACAAGAAACAACCAGAGACAGAGACAGGAAACAACCAGAGACAGAGACAGGAAACAACCAGAGACAGAGACAAGAAACAACGAGAGACAAGAAACAACCAGAGACAGAGACAGGAAACAACCAAAGAGACAGGAAACAACCAGAAACAGGAAACAACCAGAGACAGAGACAAGAAACAACCAGAGACAGAGACAGGAAACAACCAAAGAGACAGGAAACAACCAGAGACAGAGACAAGAAACAACCAGAAACAGGAAACAACCAGAGACAGAGACAAGAAACAACGAGAGACAAGAAACAACCAGAGACAGAGACAGGAAACAACCAGAAACAGGAAACAACCAGAGACAGAGACAGGAAACAACCAGAAACAGGAAACAACCAGAGACAGAGACAGGAAACAACGAGAGACAAGAAACAACCAGAGACAGAGACAGGAAACAACCAAAGAGACAGGAAACAACCAGAGACAGAGACAGGAAACAACCAGAAAAAGGAAACAACCAGAGACAGAGACAGGAAACAACCAAAGAGACAGGAAACAACCAGAGACAGAGACAAGAAACAACCAGAGACAGAGACAGGAAACAACCAGAGAGACAGGAAACAACCAGAGACAGAGACAGGAAACAACCAGAGAGACAGGAAACAACCAGAGACAGAGACAGGAAACAACCAGAAAAAGGAAACAACCAGAGACAGAGACAGGAAACAACCAGAGAGACAGGAAACAACCAGAGAGACAGGAAACAACCAGAGACAAGAAACAACCAGAGACAGAGACAGGAAACAACCAGAAAAAGGAAACAACCAGAGACAGAGACAGGAAACAACCAGAGACGAGAAACAACCAGAGACAGGAAACAACCAAAGACAGAGACAAGAAACAACGAGAGACAAGAAACAACCAGAGACAGAGACAGGAAACAACCAGAGACAGGAAACAATCAGAGAGACGGGAAACAACCAGAGAGACAGGAAACAACCAAAGAGACAGAGACAAGAAACAACGAGAGACAAGAAACAACCAGAGACAGAGACAGGAAACAACCAGAGAGACAGGAAACAACCAGAGACAGAGACAAGAAACAACCAGAGACAGCAGTCAGCCCAGCTCGGCGTCTGTCTTTCAGCCTTTTATTTCACCAGGCTCTCACCAACCACTAAAAGTCAGGTGACCTGAGCTCTGCTGGACTCACAGCGAGCGTGAAGTCACTTTTTATTCAGTCTCGTTACTTTGGTTCACGTCTGATCACTCTCTCTTCTCAGGTTTGAAGGAGTCCATCAAACATTTATTTCCCCTGAGAGGTTCTGAAAAACAAACAGATCAGAACAAAGTCCAGAAAGTCCAAAAAGTCCAGAAAGTTTCAGGAGGGAAACAGACTCACTGTTATCTAGTTTAAAAACTTAATCTGGACTGTAATGGATGTGGAGGACGACAGTCTGTACTCAGGACTCGTCGGTGTGTGATCAGGACTCGTCGGTGTTGGATCAGGACCCGTCGGTGTGTGAACAGGACCAGTCTGTGTTTGATCAGGACTTGTCGGTGTGTGATCAGTACCTGTCTGTGTTTGATCAGGACTTGTCGGTGTGTGATCAGGACCTGTCTGTGTTTGATCAGGACTTGTGGTGTTGGATCAGGACTCATCGTGTTTGATCAGGACCCATCAGTGTTGAATCAGGACCCGTCGGTGTGTGATCAGGACCAGTCTGTGTTGGATGAGGACTTGTCGTGTTGGATGAGGACTCATCGTGTTGGATCAGGACTCATCGTGTTGGATCAGGACCCATCTGTGTTTGTTTAGGACTCGTCTGTGTTTGTTTAGGACTTGTCAGTGTTGGATCAGAACTCGTCAGTGTTGGATCAGGACCCGTCTGTGTTTGATCAGGACCCGTCTGTGTTTGTTTAGGACTTGTCAGTGTTGGATCAGAACTCGTCAGTGTTGGATCAGGACTCGTTGGTCTTACTCGAAGTGTGGTGATATTACTGTTGGCCATGTCGCCTGAACGCAGCTCGTGAACACAAACAGCTCTGCAGATC
>JAFMOB010000219.1:256297-289887 GCA_018985215.1 Larimichthys polyactis | reverse complement strand
AGTGATGACTTTTCATTTACCTTGAGCAGCTCTCACCTGTTCCTGACAAACACTGACATGTAAAGGAGCAGCTCTCACCTGTTCTTATCAACCACTGACATGTAAAGGAGCAGCTCTCACCTGTTCTTATCAAACACTGACATGTAAAGGAGCAGCTCTCACCTGTTCTGATCAAACACTGACATGTAAAGGAGCAGCTCTCACCTGTTCTTATCAAACACTGACATGTGAAGGAGCAGCTCTCACCTGTTCTTATCAACCACTGACATGTAAAGGAGCAGCTCTCACCTGTTCTTATCAAACACTGACATGTAAAGGAGCAGCTCTCACCTGTTCTTATCAAACACTGACATGTAAAGGAGCAGCTCTCACCTGTTCTTATCAAACACTGACATGTAAAGGAGCAGCTCTCACCTGTTCTTATCAAACACTGACATGTAAAGGAGCAGCTCTCACCTGTTCTGATCAAACACTGACATGTAAAGGAGCAGCTCTCACCTGTTCTTATCAAACACTGACATGTGAAGGAGCAGCTCTCACCTGTTCTTATCAACCACTGACATGTAAAGGAGCAGCTCTCACCTGTTCTTATCAAACACTGACATGTAAAGGAGCAGCCCTCACCTGTTCCTGACAAACACTGACGTGTAAAGGAGCAGCTCTCACCTGTTCTTATCAAACACTGACATGTAAAGGAGCAGCTCTCACCTGTTCTTATCAAACACTGACATGTAAAGGAGCAGCTCTCACCTGTTCTGATCAAACACTGACATGTAAAGGAGCAGCTCTCACCTGTTCTTATCAAACACTGACATGTGAAGGAGCAGCTCTCACCTGTTCTTATCAACCACTGACATGTAAAGGAGCAGCTCTCACCTGTTCTTATCAAACACTGACATGTAAAGGAGCAGCTCTCACCTGTTCTTATCAAAACACTGACATGTAAAGGAGCAGCTCTCACCTGTTCTTATCAAACACTGACATGTAAAGGAGCAGCTCTCACCTGTTCTTATCAAACACTGACATGTAAAGGAGCAGCTCTCACCTGTTCTTATCAAACACTGACATGTAAAGGAGCAGCTCTCACCTGTTCTTATCAAACACTGACATGTAAAGGAGCAGCTCTCACCTGTTCTTATCAAACACTGACATGTAAAGGAGCAGCTCTCATCTGTTCTTATCAACCACTGACATGTAAAGGAGCAGCCCTCACCTGTTCCTGACAAACACTGACGTGTAAAGGAGCAGCTCTCACCTGTTCTTATCAAACACTGACATGTAAAGGAGCAGCTCTCACCTGTTCTTATCAAACACTAACATGTAGACGAGCAGCTCTCACCTGTTCTTATCAAACACTGACATGTAAAGGAGCAGCTCTCACCTGTTCCTGACAAACACTGACGTGTAGACGAGCAGCTCTCACCTGTTCTTATCAAACACTGACATGTAAAGGAGCAGCTCTCACCTGTTCTTATCAAACACTGACATGTAAAGGAGCAGCTCTCACCTGTTCTTATCAAACACTGACATGTAAAGGAGCAGCTCTCATCTGTTCTTATCAACCACTGACATGTAAAGGAGCAGCTCTCACCTGTTCTTATCAAACACTGACATGTAAAGGAGCAGCTCTCACCTGTTCCTGACAAACACTGACATGTAAAGGAGCAGCTCTCACCTGTTCTTATCAAACACTGACATGTAAAGGAGCAGCCCTCACCTGTTCCTGACAAACACTGACGTGTAAAGGAGCAGCTCTCACCTGTTCTTATCAAACACTGACATGTAAAGGAGCAGCTCTCACCTGTTCTTATCAAACACTAACATGTAGACGAGCAGCTCTCACCTGTTCCTGACAAACACTGACGTGTAGACGAGCAGCTCTCACCTGTTCTTATCAAACACTGACATGTAAAGGAGCAGCTCTCACCTGTTCTTATCAAACACTGACATGTAAAGGAGCAGCTCTCACCTGTTCTTATCAAACACTGACATGTAAAGGAGCAGCTCTCATCTGTTCCTGACAAACACTGACGTGTAAAGGAGCAGCTCTCACCTGTTCTTATCAAACACTGACATGTAAAGGAGCAGCTCTCACCTGTTCCTGACAAACACTGACGTGTAAAGGAGCAGCTCTCACCTGTTCTTATCAAACACTGACATGTAAAGGAGCAGCTCTCACCTGTTCTTATCAAACACTGACATGTAGACGAGCAGCTCTCACCTGTTCTTATCAAACACTGACATGTAAAGAAGCAGCTCTCACCTGTTCCTGACAAACACTGACGTGTAGACGAGCAGCTCTCACCTGTTCTTATCAAACACTGACATGTAGACGAGCAGCTCTCACCTGTGATCTCTCCTTTCTGCACAGTGAAAGGAATGACCAGACTGAAGGGGCGGAGCAGAGGCTCCATCCCATCCACGGGGCTGATGGGATCATCGGTGGCCTAAACGGAGCCAGAGGGGAGGGGTGTTAGTGTCGACTGGGAACTCTGGGATTTCATCCAGAGAGAGGAGGAGGAGGAGGAGGAAGCACAGCATGATGATGGAGAGAGGCTGAGAGAGCTTCAGGGTGAAGATGTCCTTTGTAAATATTACAGGATGAAATTCAAATATGAGGCTGAAGTATGGATGAAACTAAACATTTTAATCATTCTAATAAAAGAAAACAAATAAAAGAATTGAAAAATGTGAATAATGAAACACGGTAATGAACTGATGATTTAATAAATCTATTTTTTTATTTATAAAATAAATGTATTTTAAATAAATAAAAAAACCCTCCAACAGCAAAAAGCCCCCCAGCAGCAGCAGACAGATGATCATGCTGAGCTCCATGCTGAGCTCCATGCTGAGCCAATACATAATCAATCAGTGAATGTGGGTCGTTATTGACTCTGCGGGTCCGGACCAGAACCAGTGATCCAGCAGAGTCTTTAAAGAGGACAGGACTGAAGAGGACGGGTACCCATTGAGGGGAGAAGCCCACATAGGGACTGAAGGCCTGCTGTAACTGAAGCTTGTCACATGGTTCCTCTATTATTGGGACGGTATCACTCGCCTAACAGGGAACAAGGTACAACCTTTAGAACACACACACACACACACACACACACACACACACACACCACATACACAGACACCCACACGATGGTGCATATAATGCATGACACTGCACTTGTATGTTATAACTGTAATACATTATAACGATGTTTAGAATGAGTTATGGACGTCACACAAAGTGTTTCATGTCATTTGAAATGCAGATTGATCATGTAGGTCTATGCTAATGTTAAATAACACAACATGCTTCACAACACCTGGATAAAAATCAACATTTGTTATTTTTCATTAGAACATTAGAAAAATGAAGCTGAGGGTTCTTTTGGACCGGCATGCTCGACCTCCGTCATGGTTGTCCCGTGTTACTCACCACCACGTGGAACGGGCTGTTGGGGATGTTCTCTCCTCCAAACCGGATGGTGATCACGTACTTCCCGGGCTCCGGAGCCGTGTAGTAAATGTCAAACGTCCCGTCAGCGTTCTCTACCACATCCACGTCCAGCTCTGCTCCATCAGGAGTCGACACCTTACAGGTAACTTTACCTTTCCCAGCAGCCTTTGCATCCACGGTGATGACCGTCTCCTCTCCGATCTGGATGGTTGGGCCGATACCTGATCCTGACAAGACGGACGACAAGTCAGGACACTCTGGATCGATCAGGTACAAACTTTTATTGAGTGTGCCTGAAAGAGCACACTATATAATATTCCTCCATGTTTTTTTCGGTTGACTTCTCCTCCCGCGGTTTTGCTCGCACATACACAAAGAAGGTATCAAAACGACCGGCTCGTCGGAGCAACGGTGACTTTTCTAAACGTTTAGAGCGGTTTGCTGAAAAATCGCCAAAAACTGAATGGGTGTGTATTGGTAGAATGTTCACGAGCTACAGTTGGTGACATCACCGCTAGAGTGGACAGGGAGAGAAAACTGTCTAAACACTATTTTGTAAACTGCTCTCGAGGTCACAAATTTCACTCTACAGAAATAATTTCTACATAGAAACAGAGGAAAACTTGTCGTCTCACTCACATTCATCTGCTAAAGCTGTCAGACTTGATGTGTCAGCAACACCGACCCACGGTAACATCTACTCCCATGTTAAAGAGCTCTAAAAGTCCCATTTCTAACTTTAGCCACATGAAATATATGTAGACGTTCAGGAAGCGCTCAGGATGCTCACAGTGAAGTCGGTTCAATGATAGAAATCCTTCCTGTTCGACTTTCAGCGGGTTTTCTTTCAGCACACACACACACACACACACACACACACACACACACACACACACACACACACACACACACACACACACACACACACACACACACACACACAGACAGAGATAGACAGACAAGACAAAAGTCTTTCAAAATAAGAGTTCCTTCAAAATAAAAGACTTTCTCATTAACAGACACAACACATGCTAACAGCTCTTTCATGTATAGAGTCAGGCACACTCACATTACATTTAAGGTTCTTCTTGTGTTTTTACAAACAAAAGTATCAGGTGCCACCAACAACTTAAAGAGAGAGAGTGACATCATGAAGGTAAAACAAGTCTGTGATATGTTTTGGGTTTGTTCATTGAGAGTCGTCAGCTGACTGATGCTGTTATTGACTGATAGATGTAGAAGTAGATGTACTCCGTGCTGATCTGAGATCTGACGAACTCGAACCAGATGTAGTTCTAGGAAGCGTGTTGCAAACAGTGGAAACTCATTATTACTGATTACAGAATCGTGTTGTACCCGTGTGCCTCCTCAACGAGCCTCGGGACGTCCTCTCGGTTTGGGTTTATTTTTGCCCCAAAGATCACAGCAGGGTCACATGTGGGGCATCTAGGCTGCTCATGTACCGCTGAGATGTTACAAACTTTCCATTCAGACTACGAGTGGGTAATTCTTCAATGACTTCTTCAGTAACAAACATTGATACTAATTAACAGTAACATATAATCGTCCTTGATGAACTCCGTGTGTTGAAATGAAATGAACGATGTCTTTATTTGTCTTGTGATTAATAAAAGTTCACTCACCCAGTCCATGTCCACCGATGGACACTGTGGGAAAAAACAAAAGGATCAGTGATGGACACATTCAGGTCATATAATCTGATTGGCTCTCAGAGCAGTGGTGGGCGGAGCCTGACCTGTGACGAGACACTTGCTGGCGTCCCCGGTGGGCAGGGCGTGGATGCGGTACGGAGAGTACGGGATCTCGTCTCCTCCGTATTTGATGGTGATGGTGTAACGTCCCGTCAGGTCTGGTACGTAGGACACCGTGTACGTCCCGTCTCGGTTGTCTCGGATGTTCGCCTTCTTGGGTTTTCCCTCCGGATCCTGAGACACAGACAGGAAGTGAGCGCCGCGTCAACATGTTGAAGGTCGATACAGAAGTGCTGTCCATCAGTGGTCTCCTATCGCACCATGTGATCTCACACCTGTCATTAACGTCATGGGTGATCCAATCACAGCTCTCCGTTCACACCTGTCATTAACGTCATGGGTGATCCAATCACAGCTCTCCGTTCACACCTGTCATTAACATCATGGGTGATCCAATCACAGCTCTCCGTTCACACCTGTCATTAACATCATGGGTGATCCAATCACAGCTCTCCGTTCACACCTGTCATTAACGTCATGGGTGATCCAATCACAGCTCTCCGTTCACACCTGTCATTAACGTCATGGGTGATCCAATCACAGCTCTCCGTTCACACCTGTCATTAACGTCATGGGTGATCCAATCACAGCTCTCCGTTCACACCTGTCATTAACATCATGGGTGATCCAATCACAGCTCTCCGTTCACACCTGTCATTAACATCATGGGTGATCCAATCACAGCTCTCCGTTCACACCTGTCATTAACATCATGGGTGATCCAATCACAGCTCTCCGTTCACACCTGTCATTAACGTCATGGGTGATCCAATCACAGCTCTCCGTTCACACCTGTCATTAACAACATGGGTGATCCAATCACAGCTCTCCGTTCACACCTGTCATTAACATCATGGGTGATCCAATCACAGCTCTCCGTTCACACGTAAACACGTTTTCAGATGTTTCACAAAGTTTCTTCAAAAGACAGAAACTTTGTGTGTCACATGACCACCACAGGAAGTGGTCGTCGATCACCCAGAATGCAACAGCAGCTGTGGTTGCTGCGGTTACGCACTCGTGGAATCAAATTTCAGTTTCCAGCCGAAACTACGAAATAAACTTTATTTACAGGAGCCCAGTAACAGACAGACAGGTCGTCCACACGTGATGGTTTGAGACCAGTGGTGTCCACAGCACTCACATGTTCACGTGTTCACGTGTTCACGTGTTCACGTGTTCACGTGTTCATGTTCACACGGGGTCTAACTACTGATGCAGCAGAGGAGGGTGGATGATGGATGGAGGCATGTTTACGAAGCACTCCGGTTAGTGGAGAACTGAACAGCACATGAGACTGTTAGATCATTAGACAAACTGAAGGAGGTGACAAGGAGACCACAGAGGAGGGAGGAAGGAAGGAAGGAAGGAAGGGAGGAAGGAAGGAAGGAAGGAAGGGAAGAAGGAAGGAAGGAAAGAAGGAAGGAAGGAAGAAAGGAAGGAAGGAAGAAAAGAAGGAAGGAAGGAAGGAAGGGAGGAAGGAAGGAGGGAAGGAAGGAAGGAAGGAAGGAGGGAAGGAAGGAAGGAAGGAAGAAAGGAAGGAAGGAAGAAAAGAAGGAAGGAAGGAAGGAAGGAAGGAAGGAAGGAAGGAAGGAGGGAAGGAAGGAAGGAAGGAAGGAGGGAAGGAAGGAAGGAAGAAGGAAGGAAGGAGGGAGGAAGGAAGGAAGGAAGGAAGGAAGGAAGGAAGACGAAGGAAGGAAATACTAATACTGCTACGAACTAATGTTACAGACACAATACGAGTATCTGCATCAAAATATAAATGATGGAATTTTATCATATAGTACCAAAATAATGATTTGTACACAAATCATTCTTTTCTACACTAAAGGGAGGAGGTGACATAGGGAGGAGGTGACATAGGAAGGAGGTGACATAGGGAGGAGGTGACATAGGGAGGAGGTGAGGTAGGAGGAGGTGACATAGGGAGGAGGTGACATAGGGAGGAGGTGACATAGGGAGGAGGTGAGGTAGAGGAGGTGACATAGGGAGGAAGTGACATAGGGAGGAGGTGACATAGGGAGGAGGTGAGGTAGCAGAGTGCAGGCCTTACACAGCCTCTCTTATGAATACTGAAGGGGATGGTTCTCTTTACTATATGAGTCTCCCACACTCTCCTGCCCCAGTCCTCCACAAACACAGAGGCCTCGCGCCTGCACCCATCTGGACCCTGACGGAGGAACAGGAAGTCCCACAGACATTAAAGGGTTAAAAGAAAGACATTATTAGAAGAGGCTAAGACTCTGAGACCAGTCTGAGACCAGTCTGAGACCAGTCTGAGACCAGTCTGAGACCAGTCTGAGACCAGTCTGAAGTCTGATCCATCAAAGACTGGATCACACCAGAGAATGAGTTTTATCTTCAAAGATGTGTCGTCACATTTAGACCTGTAAAGATATTAATTTATTTATATATAGAGAGATAAAACTGTCCCCGCAGACTGTCTAAAACCTGGACGTAGTCTCTGTGACGTCCCCGCAGACTGTCTAAAACCTGGACGTAGTCTCCGTGACGTCCCCGCAGACTGTCTAAAACCTGGACGTAGTCTCCGTGACGTCCCCGCAGACTGTCTAACACCTGGACGTAGTCTCCGTGACGTCCCCGCAGACTGTCTCAAACCTGGACGTAGTCTCCGTGACGTCTCCGCAGACTGTCTAAAACCTGGACGTAGTCTCCGTGACGTCCCCGTCTAAAACCTGGACGTAGTCTCTGTAGTTGTAGTAACATGACATTACAGTGTTCATGGTATAGTCCTCGGTCCAGGTGAACTCAGGTTTCTGACTCACCAGTATCTGAACCGTGAGCAGTCCCTCTCCGGCATCTCTGGCATCGATGGTGAACTCGACCGGCAGGCTGGCCGGCACTCCGGATGCATTCAGACCTGGACCGCTGGCTCGGACTTTACTGGCATCGTGAGCCGGTAAGGTTTTGATCTTAAAGGGGCTGAGAAGAGACAGTTACGGTCAGACCTGAACCAGTGAACCATCGTGACCTCTTTGTGTTCAGACCTCTCCAGCACCGACCTGCGAGGGACCTCCTGATCGGCGTACTTCACGCACACCGTGTACGGCCCGTCGTTGGCAGGAGTGTAGTTGACCGTGTGGGTACCGTCACCATTGTCCGTGATGCTGATTGGCTCGGCCACACCTGAACAACAGACCAGACTTTCAGAGTAATGCATGAACAGGACTCTGACTGTAAATCTGAATATATCTTGTATTCGATTCGATAAACCTTTATTGTCATTGAACAAAGTAACAGGTACAATGAAATGCAGGTTAGCATCTAATAATAATATGTACATATGAACAGGACATATAAATATCAAGTAGATACAGTGAATGAATACGTTAGAGAATATATACAGTATATGAATGTACAGTATAAGCAGCATATACAGGTAGGTGATATACTAACATGTATTGTACAGTATAAACAGTGATTAAATATATATAGATAAATAGTGCATGTGATCAAATACACTATGTGATATATACAGTCAGACAGTATAGATGATCAGGTAGGTGGGGGTCACCTCTGTGCAGGGTTTAGCAGGGTGACAGCTGAGGGGAAGAAGCTGTTCCTCCCCCCTGTAGCGCCTCCTGGAGGTGAGGAGGCCTGGGTGAGAGCTGCTGCGCGCCTCCGCAGACACCACTTGCTGTGAACAGCTGTGATGGTGGGAGTGGTGAGCCGGTGATATGCTGGGAAGTTTTCACCACCCTCTGCAGCGCCTTCTGGTCCGCGATGGAGCAGTTACCGTACCAGACTGTGATGCAGCTGGTAAGGATGCTCTCAGTGGTGCGACGTAGAAGTTCACCAGGATCTGAGGAGACAGGTGGGTCTTCTTTAGTTTCCTCAAGAAGAAGAGCCGCTGGTGAGCCTTCTTAACCAGGATTGAGGTGTTCAAAGACCAAGAAAGATCCTCTGAGAGGTGGACCCCCAGGAACTTGAAGCTGGAGACACGCTCAACCTCAGCTCCATAGATCTCCATAGATGGAGCACAGTGTGCCTCCATTGGTTCTCCTGAAGTCCTCGATGATCTCCTTGGTCTTCTTGATGTTTATGGACAGGTTGTTAGCGCACCAGGATGCCAGGTGCTGGACCTGGTCTGTTTCATCGCTGTTGGTGATGAGGCCAATCACCGTCGTGTCATCTGTGAACATGATGATGGTGTTGGAGCCATGCACCGGTTCGCAGTCATGGGTGAAGAGGGAGTACTGTAGAGGAGGGGGCTCAGCACACAGCCCTGTGGGACACCAGTGTCCAGGATGAGTGTGGAGGAGGTGTGGTTGTCTAACCTAACAGACGGGGGTCTGTTGGTCAGAAGGTCCAGAATCCAGTTACAGAGGGAAGAGTTGATGCCGAGGCCGACTATTAGACTGCGGCACTCGAGGTGTGCAGTGATCGATTACTCCTGTGTGTTGTTGTGAAGTTGAGCGGCCACTAAAGAGCACACAAGTTACAGCCTGTGTGTTATTTAATATAACCCGGTTAGAGACCCGCTAGCTCTGAGCCATGTCTCAGTGAAGATCAGGATGTTGCAGTCCTTAATCCAGTTGTGGGAGATGATCTGCAGCCACAGCTCATCCTTTTTGTTTTGAGACCAAACCTTGGTGAGAAAAATGCTGGGTAATGATCGCCGGTGAGGAGTTAGCCTTAGCTTAGCCCTTAGGCCTCCTCTCTTCCCCCGCCTTTGTTTACGGACTCGACGCCGCCTGCGAGTGCTCCCGGTCGGCGAAGCCGGGTTGGTAGAGCTCTTGTCGGCTGTAGGTGTCATGTGCAGACTTCAAACAAAAAGGCAGAATACTACGAATCTGCATGTTTTTATTCTCAGCCAGGTACGTTCATGGAGCCAGATTTGGAAGAAGCCAAATATTTAGATGAACTTCCTCGATGAATCCTCGGTAAGTCCAACCTAAAGGCCTTCAGTTTAAGAGTCACAGGTGTAAGAAGATAAACCTGCATTGTGTTCAGGGTCTTACCTGTGGGTCCATACAGCTGGACCTCCAGGGGGGCCACCCCAGCCTTGGTACTGTCTACAGTGAAGGTCTGAGGGACGTGGGCTCGGACTCCACTTCCCAGGCCAGGACCTGAACACCTCACTTTACTGGGATCCACCAGCTCTCGCACTGGAACCCGAAATGGGCTTCCTGCAACACAAACAGAGGTGGCTGGAAATCAGTCCATGCTGCACCTGAAACCTGAACAGGGTCTGATGAACCTCTTCTGGATCCAGCACCTGGGATAGGAAGGCCTCCAAAGGTGATGTTGACGTCGTACTCTCCAGGAGTGAAGGGGATGTACTCCACACTGCAGCTGCCATCTTTGTTGTCCTTACACGACATCTTGGCCTCAGATGGACCCTCGATGGCCAGGCCAAGACCTCCGGTGCCAGCACCTCTGAGGAAAAAGCCGGGCAGAGGGGACATGAGGACGAGGTTTTGAGGGACTAAAGACAAACCAGTCTGAAACATTCAGTGAACTCACCTTGTCTCAACTGTGAAGCGGTTTGATTTGTTGACCAGTCCTTCTTCCAGACCTGGTCCGTAGGCTCGGACTCGGCTGGGATCACAGCCCTCAGTTACAGAGACCCTGAACGGACTCTTTGGCACTGAGACCTCATCAAACAACACCTCGATCAGATGCAGACCTGCAGACAGACGGAGTTAACTTAACATGTAGCATTTAGCATGTTAGCTATCTATACCTTATGCACCAATAAAGACAAAGGTTGTAGGCAGTCTGTAGGGACGTCACAGAGACTACGTCCAGGTTTAAGACAGTCTGCGGGGACGTCACGGAGACTGCGTCTAGGTTTTAGACAGTCTGCGGGGACGTCACGGAGACTACGTCCTGGTTTTAGACAGTCTGCGGGGACGTCACGGAGACTACGTCCAGGTTTTAGACAGTCTGCGGGGACGTCACGGAGACTACGTCCAGGTTTTAGACAGTCTGCGGGGACGTCACGGAGACTACGTCCAGGTTTTAGACAGTCTGCGGGGACGTCACAGAGACTACGTCCAGGTTTTAGACAGTCTGCGAGGACGTCTCGGAGACTACGTCCAGGTTTAAGACAGTCTGCGGGGACGTCACGGAGACTGCGTCTAGGTTTTAGACAGTCTGCGGGGACGTCACGGAGACTACGTCCTGGTTTTAGACAGTCTGAGGGGACGTCACGGAGACTACGTCCAGGTTTCAGACAGTCTGCGGGGACGTCATGGAGACTACGTCCAGGTTTTAGACAGTCTGCGGGGACGTCACGGAGACTACGTCCAGGTTTTAGACAGTCTGCGGGGACGTCACTGAGACTACGTCCAGGTTTCAGACAGTCTGCGGGGACGTCACGGAGACTACGTCCAGGTTTTAGACAGTCTGCGGGGACGTTATTATATTTCCTCATAAATAAAACAGTTCCACTGACTTTTGAACAGGAACGTTGATCTACAAACCTCTCAGTGTGTTTAAGACGACAGCAGAGTCAGCTTTCATTAAAGCCTCACCAGGGGAGAGTATTTCTGTCCCACAATGCAATGGGCTCCAACATGTCACACATTACTATCAGTGGAAAAGCATCTGCTGCGAGCAGACAGACTGCAGCTATTAATACCTCCTCTCAGTCTGCAGGAGACCAGTCTTTATAAACCTGTTCCAGTCTCTGAGACTGATCTCTGAACACTTCATCTCTGTTTGTTCAGCCTGGACCTTATTTAAAGACCATGTATGACTGCAGGTCAGGTGACCATTTAAATACTCTACTATAAATACTATAAATATACTGCAGCACTCTTTAATTACCTTCCCAACGAGCTTTGGCTCACGAGGTTTTCTTCCATATTAAGCGCCGAGACGCTGCGTCCACCATGAACACACGGTCGCATACTATGCTGCTAACTGTTGACTGTATTACATGATTAGATCAGCATGTTGTTCAAATCATTGTGCAGTAACAAGTTAAACAGTGGAAGCCTCTTTATGAACGTCACGAGGCGATGATGAGCTGCTGTGGACAAACAGCAGCAGCTTGTTTTCCTGCTCAGGAGCTCGGTTCAGTTCTGCTGACTGAAGCAGATTTAGCATGAAGTCACATCTGACACCAGAACTCCAGAATCTGAGTCTCTGAGACTCTCTAACAGAACCGGGTTCAGCAGCCAGACCAGACCGGACCGGACCGGAGCACAGCGTCTGAGACCAACAGGGAATAACGTCCAAGGTGACTTACAGACGCCAATCAAAGTTAGAGGAAACACGTACAAATAAAGTGAAGTCTACTTCCTGTCCCATGGAGACTTTGCTTCATAGAATAAAAGCCTCACCGTCCTCGTATGGCGTGTACTCCACCCTGTAGGTCCCGTCTCCTTTGTCGGTGATGTAGGCGTCCGTGTTGGCGCCTGATGGGTTGGAGATGCAGGCTTTGACATGGCTGCTGCCGCTCTTGGAGTGAGCCAAAGCATCGACGGTGAAATGTGTGGTCACTTCCCTCAGGACGCCTGAGAGAACACAGAGTGAACACAGAGTGAACACAGAGTGAATACAGAGTGAACACAGAGTGAACACAGAGTGAACACAGAGTGAGCACAGAGTGAACACAGAGTGAACAAAGAGTGAGCACAGAGTGAACACAGAGTGAACACAGAATGAACACAGAGTGAGCACAGAGTGAACACAGAGTGAAAAAAGAGTGAGCACAGAGTGAACACAGAGTGAACAAAGAGTGAGCACAGAGTGAAAAAAGAGTGAACACAGAGTGAACACAGAGTGAAAAAAGAGTGAGCACAGAGTGAACACAGAGTGAACAAAGAGTGAACACAGAGTGAAAAAAGAGTGAGCACAGAGTGAACACAGAGTGAACACAGAGTGAACAAAGAGTGAGCACAGAGTGAACACAGAGTGAACACAGAGTGAACACAGAGTGAGCACAGAGTGAGCACAGAGTGAGCACAGAGTGAACACAGAGTGAGCACAGAGTGAACACAGAGTGAGCACAGAGTGAACACAGAGTGAACACAGAGTGAACACAGAATGAACACAGAGTGTACACAGAGTGAACACAGAGTGAACACAGAGTAAACACAGAGTGAACACAGAGTGAACACAGAGTGAGCACAGAGTAAACACAGAGTGAACACAGAGTAAACACAGAGTGAACACAGAGTGAACACAGAGTGAGCACAGAGTGAGCACAGAGTGAGCACAGAGTAAACACAGAGTAAACACAGAGTGAACACAGAGTGAACACAGAGTGAGCACAGAGTGAACACAGAGTGAACACAGAGTGAGCACAGAGTGAACATAGAGTGAGCACAGAGTGAGCACAGAGTGAGCACAGAGTGAACACAGAGTGAACACAGAGTGAACACAGAGTGAATACAGAGTGAATACAGAGTGAACACAGAGTGAGCACAGAGTGAGCACAGAGTGAGCACAGAGTGAACACAGAGTGAACACAGAGTGAATACAGAGTGAATACAGAGTGAACACAGAGTGAACACAGAATGAGCACAGAGTGAGCACAGAGTGAATACAGAGTGAATACAGAGTGAATACAGAGTGAATACAGAGTGAGCACAGAGTGAGCACCGAGTGAGCACAGAGTGAACACAGAGTGAACACAGAGTGAGCACAGAGTGAACACAGAGTGAGCACAGAGTGAGCACAGAGTGAGCACAGAGTGAGCACAGAGTGAACACAGAGTGAGCACAGAGTGAGCACAGAGTGAGCACAGAGTGAGCACAGAGTGAACACAGAGTGAACACAGAGTGAACACAGAGTGAGCATGACGGGGTTAAACACAGAGAACATTCGGACTTTCTGGCGTTGGTTCCACCATTTCAAAATTATTGGGCCAAAGAAGATGAAATCATTTCTGAGAAAACAGCAAACTGCTGGTGTGTTTCCTGTTAAGAGGCGCTCGGATATTTTTAGATTTGAATCATGATTTCGGTTCCAGAAAGTTTCTAATCCATCATCTTAAACAAAGATGAGGTATTAAAATCATCATAAACTATCATCACCGTCTGTTGATCCACACTGACCTGTGATCAGGTGAACTTTGGGCTCCGGGTCGGGAGAAATACGTAACGCTTTACGGCACTAAGTCACACAGCACCTTTGGCCTTTTCAAGCTGGATTTGATAGAGACAGCTGAAGAGTTACAGAGAGACAGACGGGGAATGACACAGGTCGGACTCAAACCTCGGCCTTCGCACACGGGGCGGCTGCTCTACAAACTGAGCGAAACGCCGCCGGTGGATTTCTGCTGAAAGATTAAACTCTGCTGTTTGGAGTTTTCTCTCACGATAATGGTCCAAAATAGAAAAAGAACACAGTGAGAAAAGTGTAAACGTTACTCTGTGAGTTTATGAACTGTCATAATGGACTGTGCAGGTCCAGGAGGCCAGTAAACAAACCACTGAGAGCTGAGTCACACTGAACAGACCCCTCATCATAAAAACAGACCTCAGACCAGCAGCAGCTCTGGAAACCTGAACCAGGCTGTAAGTTTCTTTACAGTCACATTTTTGTGTCTAATTTACAGCCTAAGGATGGCTGAGATCCTCCGTGACTGCAGGAACCTCTGGAAGACCAAGGTTTGGTTTAAGGGGTCGATCGCTGGATTTGTGACTATACGAGTACTCACAGCATTTTATTTTAGCCACCATATTTCAAAATCAGTCTGATGTTGATGCTCCACACGGTCTCAACAGGCACTGATCTGCATTCTGATACAGCAAGTTTGGAAACAGCTGTGAAACCTGATATATATATTTAAACTCTTTTTCTCCCATCAACCTTCATCAAATTACTTTAATAATTTCTTCATCCAAGCCGTCAACCTGTCTCTCAGACCACATCCCAACCGGGCTCCTCTTCTGTGGAACAAACTACCATTCTGGATTCAGGAGGCAGACACGGTCAACACCTTTAAGAGTAGACTGAAGACTTTCCTCTTTGATAGAACTTATAGTTAGTGCTGGCTCAGGTCATCCCTTAGTGATGCTGCCATAGGATTAGACTGCCTCTCTCTCTCTCTCTTTCAGGGTTATGCCTAGTAACCTGCTCTGCATTAAAAGTGTCATGAGATAACTTTTGTTATGATATGACACTATATAAATAAAATTTGAAAATGAAAACTGGCATATACCGTACACAAAGTACTACTTGTAATAGAAGAATACTAACAGTACAGTATCTCTGTCCTCACCTCTGGGTTCCACTCCTGGTCCATAGACCTTCACTCCACTGGTGTCAATGGCCGGGTCCACCTGCAGTCGGGCGGGGAACTTCGGCACGGCGTGTCCTCCGTATTTGATGGTGATGGTGTACATGCCGTGGTACTGCGGGATGTAGGTGATGGAGTAGGTCCCATCGCTGTTGTTCTGGACGTGAACTTCAGCTTTGGATCCGGAGTCTGAGATGATCTCGATGGTGAGCTCGGCCTCTCCGGCTTTGGAGCAGTCCACCGTGAAGGATCCGTCCTCGTTGACTTTCCCTCGCTCCAAGCCGGGGCCGCTGGCCGTCACCTTACTGGGGTCAAACACCGACTGGACCATGGCCTTGAAGGGGGACCCGGGAATGTGCTGGTCTGCAAACAGGATGTTGATGGCATATTCGCCAGGTTCAGTGGGCAGGTAGGACACGGAGCAGGACCCATCACCATTGTCCTGGCATTCGATCTTGGCCTCACAGGGTCCCTCTACCGTCAGGCCCAGACCACCAGTACCAGCTCCCTTTGTGTCAATGGCAAAGGGGGCCGGTTTACCCACAACACCACCCTGAAGACCTGGACCATAGGCTCGGACCTGGAAGGTAAACAGAAAAAGTTGGAGACCTCTCAGACCAAGAGAGAGCTGCTCTGTGTCAAGTTCATTCTTGAAGGCTGCTGAATTTATGAAACTTTAGAAGAAGTTTTGAGGAAAATGTCTCACAGTAACTCACCTTTGAGGGGTCGGGGGGCATGACGCCCTCCACAGTGAATGGACTTCCCGGGACGGGGTTCTCGTCGTAGCTGATGTCCACTCTGTATGGTCCTTCCTCGGGGGGAATGTACTTCACTGTGTGCAACTCATTGGCTGTGCCCGACTCCAGCTTGCAGGGGATTGGTCGACGTGACGGTGAGGTAATCTTGACGTCCAGCTTGCCCTGACCTCCAGCACCCTGAGTACTGACCATGAACTCCTCGTCCTTCCCGACATCCACCTCTTTGGTTCGCACACAAACAGACACAAAGTCAGTCTTTTTCATTTATTTCATGTTTCTGTTGGAGTTTTAAGAAATCATTTTTTCTTGGTTATAGAAGTCTAGCTTTGGTACAACAAAAACTTCTGAGGGAGAGTTTAACCCCAACCAGAAGTTTGTGGGATGTCATTGGACCTGAAAAGAAAATGAGCGTTTGAAGTTTGAAATGTGATCAAAAAAGTTTTACAAGTTCAAAACTCTGTAAGGCTGCAAAATAATTTAGATATGAAGTTATGTTGTATTTGACTCTTTTTACATTTACGTTTGTCCAAAACTGTTTCAGGTTTCTCACTGCTTGAAATCATTTGAACTGATCTGAAAACTGATGCGAATACAACCCAACACCAACCAATCCAGCAGCAACCAACATCAACACCTGAACTTCCTGTGTGATAAATGTTGCAGACTCACTGTTGTTCAAACCCTGAACTTTGACCTTGTTGAGGTCGAGTGGGGGAGCCACGCTGATGTTAAAAGGACTTTTAGGGATGGGGTCTCCTCCGTGACAGACGGTGATGGACATGTTCCCCTGAAGGAGACACAAACTACAGATTATCAATCAGCTCACACGTTATAAATCCGATAATTCAAAGCGCTATCCGACCTGTTGCACCGCCGTGTAGCGCACGGTGTACGAGTAGTCGTGGTTGTCGATGATCTCAAAGTCTCGGACCGCTTCGCCTTTAGCTGCTCCGGTGAAATGGACCTCTGGTTTGGCTTTACCAGCTCCTTTTGTATAAATAGTGAAGTGAGTTGGTTTTCCAACTTCTACACCTGCAGAGAGTTCAAAGAAATACATGGTATGAAAATATTAAATATATATAAATAATCTAAAGGTTTGTGCACTGAGAATCACTTCACTACTGTCCTCTACTACCGTCCTTACTGAAGTAAAAGTCTATGAGTTTATCACCAAAATGTACTTAAAGTACTTAAAGTCTGATGTTGCAGTAAAGTGTTTTTATTGGATACTTCTGTATCACTCGTCAGCAGCAGCAGGTTAACAGGCTGTCAGGGTTTTTGTCTTTTATCGCCCTCTAAACTCATTTACATCCTGACGTGTCACCTGTCTTGTTGAGTCCAGGTCCTTCTGCTCGGACTTTAGCTGCATCATGGGAAGGGTCCACCTTTATTCTGAAGGGGCTGATGGGAATTTCCTGTTCAAACATTAAAGATGAGAGATTTTTAACGGCCTGGTTTTAACGGGAAACATTTCTGGAAGTAGTTTACCTGTCTGCGCTCTCACCTGATCGGCAAACAGCACCATGATGGTGTACTGCCCAGCACCTGGAGGCGTGTACTTCACCGTGAACGTGTCATTGTCGTTCTTGATGATGTCAAAGTCGATGTCGGCCTCCGCAGGACCGACCACGCCCGGAGCGCACTTGATCCCAATGCTGACGTCACCTACAGGTAAAAACAGAGATACTGAACCCAATGCTGTCACCAAATCTTATCTCTTCTAAGGTCGTTCTTATCTATTAATAAATATTTCTGACATGCACTTTAATATCATGGTTTACTAAAAAAAGAACATGTAAAAGACATAAAACAGGTTTTGGATCAGAACCAGGTCCCACCCTGTCCGGCCTCGCTGCAGTCCACAGTGAAGTATGTCGGCTCATTGGCCTTCAGTCCAGTCTTCTCCACACCTGGACCGTAGACCTTCACGTTCTCTGGATGGCTACCTTCTCCGATCGTCACCTGGTTTAACATGGATCCAACGTTCATCAACATGTATCAACAACCATTCTGATTCATTCATTCTGGAGACCGTAACGTGTTGTTGGTGTTGTGTTTTACCCTGAAGGGGCTGTTGGGGACGTTGACCTCGCCCCAGGTGATGATGATGGTGTGTTTGATGGGTTTGGTGGGAATGTAAACACAGAAGAAGGTGCTGTCTCCGTTATCGGTGATCTGGATGTCGATGGGGAAACCTTCTGCGTCCTGAAACATCAAATTTTAAAATCGTCATGAGCCGCGATGGAGAGATGCTTGAAGTACTGAATTTGTACTTCAGTAATGATTTGAGTACTTCCACCTGATTGTCACAAACAGACTTTCTTGGATTGGTTCTCACCTGAGCGTAGAGCTTCAGCTCTCCTCGGCCAGCTCCGTGGGTATCGATGGTGAAATCTGCAGGTTTGTTGACGATGCAGCCGAGCGGCTCCAGACCCGGTCCATAACATCTCACCTGATGAGGACAGGAAATCAACACATCAGGTTTCTCTGAATAAAATATCTGTTAAGTTGTTTTTTGAAAGTGGGACAGTTCTGCTCTCACGTTCTCCGGGAAGACGTCATTGGCGGCTGGCAGGATGTGAGCCATGAACGGGCTGTCCTTGATGTCTTCGTCGTCACAGATGACGTGTACCGCATAGTCGCCTGGTTCAGTCGGCCAGTATCGAACGTCACATGACCCGTCGCCTTTATCATCGCACTCGATCTTCGCCTGAGAAGGACCCTCAATGGAGAAACCTGCAGACCGTCAGTGACACAAACTTCATTAACGATAAAACAAGTTTTAAATATCAGAATATAAAATATTACGATAACGATAACCATCTGAGCAGCGGGCGTGACGTACCGAGAGTTCCCACCTCCGTGCCAATGGCCTCCACCACAAAGTCGGCACTCTTTCCTACCATACCGGTCTCCAAACCTGGACCCCAGGCCCTCACCTTCTGAGGCCCCGTCTCCTCACTCACCTGAATCTCGAACGGGCTGAAAACACACACACACACATTATTATAATCACTCATTGTTTGTGTCTTTAAGTAAAACCACTGGAGTACCTCAGGGCTCTATCCTGGGTCCCCTCCTTTTTTGAGCTTTCTGTCTCTTGTGTGAGAATAACGATCAGCTGATTGTCTCACCTGCGTGGGATGCTGTGGCCTCCCCAGGTGATGGTTACGATGTACTTTCCCATCATGATGGGGTAATAGTTACACTCATAAATCCCGTTTTCCATCTCAATAACCTTCACCGGCTCCTCCAGGCCTTCTGGGTTCAAACAAAAACATCAGCCTCAAACAGAACGACGGGTTTAAATCACCAAACAGGTTTAAATCTTACTTGGTCCCTTCACAGTGACTTTGAGCTCTCCGCTGCCGGCTCCTTTAGTGTAAACTTTAAAATCAGCCACTTCTTTCACCCTCAGACCCTTCGGCTGGAGACCTCGGCCCGACGCCCTGCAGGCGTTCGGGTTACATGCTGCAAGGACCAATCAGACAACAGAAGAGGACCAATCAGAAGATCGATCAGACTGGGAGATGAGCTTAAAATGATGAACCAACAGAAACATTCACACAAAACCCACTGTTGTTGTTCTGCATCCTAAATCCTGAACCTGAGATTTAATCCTGAGTCAGAGATTTAATCCTGAGTCTGAGATTTAATCCTGAACCTGAGATTTAATCCTGAACCTGAGGTTTAATCCTGAACCTGAAGTTTAGTCCTGAGTCTGAGGTTTAATCCTGAACCTGAGATTTAATCCTAACTCTGAGGTTTAATCCTGAACCTGAGATTTAATCCTGAGTCTGAGATTTAATCCTGAACCTGAAGTTTAGTCCTGAGTCTGAGGTTTAATCCTGAGTCTGAGGTTTAATCCTGAACCTGAAGTTTAGTCCTGAGTCTGAGGTTTAATCCTGAGTCTGAGATTTAAACCAATCACACAGACGGCTGCGGGTTTTTCTCGGTTAGTCAGCTGATCGGGTGAAGCAGTTTGCTGAAAGGAAAAAGCAGCAAAGATGAAAGAACAAAATCAGGATTAAAATCTGAAGAACAAAACAGGAAAAGAAGAAAACAAGTGAAACACTTTGAACTGTTCTGACTCGTCCGTCGACAGTTTACAGACACAGACGGCGACATTTTGTAGGAGGGTTAGTGATGTCAGCTACGAGGAAAAGAAGAAGAAGAAGACAATGAGGATAATGAAGATGAAGACTTGTGTGTGGAAAACACACACACATGATCACAGTCACTCAGCAAATGTGACGATAACTGTCAGAGATCCGGATCGGGCTGCTGATCTAAAGTTGACATTAAATTCAAAATACATAGGAACGTTTCAGTTTTTGTAATAAAACATGTTTCTGTTTCTCAATGTAAAGAATTGTTTGGTTTGTCGTATCAAACAACTGAAGAAGACGTAGTTATCTGAGGAAAAACACACCACTGCTACTCAGTGAGGATTTAGCAGAAGGTTCAAATGATTCTCAGCACTGGGGTTAAAAACGACATATTCATATTTGTTATTTTTCAAATTGAATTGGTTTAACAGCCTTTAAGAGGCAGAACCAGGATCATGGCGGGTCATGGTGTACCGACATCTGCAGAAGACTGACTGGCAGTTTGTAGCTGTGGACATGATGCTAATAAGATGTCTGAGGTAAATAAAAATATTTGACGTTCATGTGACGGATTGAAATACGAGTAGAACACACTGAACACGAGTAAACTTCAGTGTCTGTACGTTGGGCTGGTAGGTGGAAAAAAGTAACTGACGTGACAAAATCATAGTTGACCTGCTGGATCATTAATCCTGACACCATCAGAGACGACACATCCACATTCACTCAGTTTTTGGCTGTAGAAGACGGTAAAGCTGCTCAGAACGAAGCAGGAGCTGCACATGCTATGAAGCTGGGAAACCCCGTCCAGCAGGGCCAGAGGCAGGGATGGTTTTGAGTTGAGGTGGAAGGAAACCAGGCTAGCGCAGGCAGGCTTCAGTCACACCCCCCACCCCCAGCCTTACTAACTTGGTCGCCTGGGTTTGGGCGGTGTTGGAGGGGGGCCTCTCTTTGTCTTGTCTGAGGGTGAGGTGCGTATGGACTGAGGTCCAGTCTGCACCGGAGACCCGGGAGGCGGGACGCTCTGTAAAACTGAAGGAGGGAACAACAGTGATGATACATTTGTGTACAGGCAGAGAGGGGACAGAGACCTCCAGACCAGGACCAGCAGACTGCCAGGCAGCCAGACCAGCCGGCAGAGGTGGGACCAAGTCAGGTTCTGCAAGTCATTTAAGTTAAGGCAGGTCACAAGCAAAGGTAGGCAAGTCTCAAAGCAAGACTGCAAGTCCAAAGTCAACATTGGAAATCCCCAAGTCAAGTTCCAAGTCAAAGATAGACCAGTCCATTATCAAGATACTGAGTCCCAAAGTCAAGTCATAACTCAAGTCAGGATCCCAAGACAAAGACAAGCAATGCCAAAGTCCATTCATCCATTCTCTGTGATGGTGTCAGACGGCATAAGGCAGCCTGGACATAAAAGTCAATGAAGTCCAAAGTCAAGTTCTGAGTCAGTTCAAGCCAAGTCCCAGATCACATCTGTTAGAGTTAGTACAGTCCCAAGTCAAGACAACGACTCATAGTCAAGTCTAAGTCAAGACAGGCAAGTCCAGGTGTTGTGAGACAGAGTCCCACATCAAAGTCAGACATCCATTTGTTATCTGTCCAAAACCTCTGCCAGCAGAGGTGGATCACCAAGAAGACTGAACACCACAGCCCAAAACCATGAGAGCGCACAGCTTCAGCCAAAAACCCAGAACTGACGAGCAAGCACCGACGGTCCATCAGACCCGGACCCGGACTGAACTGCAGACCTGATCTTGTAATGGGTCAGTCTGGACATCAGATTTCAACGTGACACTCATGCAGAGGAGGATATGATGGTTACAAAAGGTCAATATGCTGTTTAGATGTTTCTGCAGCATTCAGAGTCTTCTGATGTTACATGGACATTCATTATAACAAAATGAGAACTTTTAAATTGGGAACTTTTTAAGGAACCACAGACATCAAGAACAAAAGTAAAGAACTGACATGAATCTGTCAACCTACCCTCGGAGATGTGGACGGTGAAAGGGCTTCTGGGAATCTGCTGCCCGGCAAAGGTCACGTAGACGGTGTGAGGTCCCTCCAGGACGGGAACATAGGTGCACCGGAAAATACTGTCCCCTTTGTTCTCCAAGACAATCTCCACTGTATCCCTCCGCCCGTGTGAATCAACAATGATGACGCCTACATCTCCAGCGCCGGCCCCTGGTGGACAGACAACCACACTTTCCAACACTGCATGTGATGAACACTGGACAGACTCAGACAGTTATCTGTAACTTTACAATACAGCTAACCTGTACGTGAAGTTACCTGAAGATACCTGTGACGAACACGCTGACCACATTTAACCCTCTAAGTTCTGGTATCGTCTAGTGGTCACAGTGTTGCTCACACCCACGATATGAACAAAGAACATCCTGATGATTTATTTAAAGTTATGGAGCTAAAATTGAAAAGTTTGCCCAGAGGGCGGCGCTACAGGAAAGATCATTTAAATCTAAAGGGTTCACCCTCTGGAGAGCAGGAATCAGATCGGGACATTTCAGTTATTCATAGTTTGTTGGGTCCTAACAATTTCCTACAAGTCCACTGATCGGACCTCAGAGGGTTCACTTTAATTCAGTAAGTGGTTCTTGAGTGGTTCTGGTTCTGGTCTGTTTGAGACTGTCAACCGTCCTCAGCCCGACCTTTGACCTTTGACACTTTCCCTCTTGAGCAGTTAGTGTTAGTGTATTACACTGACTGAACTCGAGCAGTTCGGACTCTGTCTGTTTTACCTGCAGTGTAAATGTCAAAGTATGTCGGTTTGTTGGCCACGTTTCCCGTGTGCTGCAGTCCCGGTCCACGGGCCTGAACTCTGGTTGGGTCGCCCATGGCCTTGGAAACGTTCACCATGAAGGGACTTCTGTCGATGTCCTGCCCAGCAAACAGCACCTTCACCTGGGAGGAGCACAGTAACACACGGGCCTGTCAGGTTTCTGATGAATGACCTCATTAACAATCTTAATTATCAAACCCTCGTTAACTCCAAACATGTGGTCACACAATGAGTCTTTTCTTACTTTATGGAGCCCCTCGACTTTGGGCAGGTAGACCACAGAGTAAGTCCGGTTCTTGTCGTTGTTGGGGATGACTCGGGCCTGATGGACACAGACAGACGATGAATGAATGTTTGTTCTGTTTAATTAAATATAAAATAAGAGTTCATTCACAAGCTCGATTATTTACACATTTTCAAGCCAGAGATTTTGTTTGTTGTAATTTCCCCCATGAATCACCTCGTACTCGTTGATGTAATTCTTTTTCTTCCTGCGGCGTGGATTCATTTCAGTTGTGGTGAAATAATCTTGTCATCATTATCATTCCCACTGGCAACTAGGATTCATGGGAAAGGGAACTAGGTGGTACCTTGTCAGACGGATAGTGGCAAAGGGCCGCTGACTCCACCTCATCCTGTGCCAGTCTGACATTAATTCAGTTCAAGGTCCAACACAGGATACATGTTACCAAAGCTAAATTAAAAGACTTTTTAATACAGTGATACGTGAGACAGATGCTCTCTGTCAGCAGCCAGTCTTACACATGAGCTTTCTACAAAACCTTTTCCAAAGCTCTGAACAAACTGTGCTTTGGAGACCTTTGACCTCCGACCTTGGTGTGCTTGAAGATATCACACACTTCACCAACAGGGAAAGCGACTCTCGCTTTCGCATCTCTGGTGGCCCGCAGACGTATTTTACTTCACTGGAAGGAAAAGAATCCTCCACGAACTCTTGGCTAAAGGATTTAATGTCACTCCTACACTACACTGACTCACGTACAGCGTCAGGGGCTCCGACAAGTTTTAGAAAACTTTCTTTCCTTAATCGTTGTTGTTGGTGTCTAAAAGGGGGAAATGCATCCTGACTGACGGAACATGTCATGTGTCTTGATAACCCAATAAAGATATATATAAAGAGTTCATGTTCCCACCTCCTCCGTGTGTCCCTCTGGATCTTCTACATAAACCAGAACTTCACCCAGCCCGGCCTCCACCGTCTCCACCAGAAACTCTGCTGGTTTCAGAACCACGTTACCTCGAGGCTCGATACCTGAGAGAGATGAGAGAGGAAGGAAGTTCAGGACGAGTTCTGATCATGAACAACAGGGTCTTAATGTGAAGCTCATTCAAGTTGGTTTAAACTGATCGGGTTTTGGACTCTGTTTGGTTCTGTCTGCTTTCTGACCTGGTCCGTAGGCTTTGGCTCTCTTCGGGTGCAGCGTCTTCGCCCTCAGGGGGGCGCCGGGCTTCAGTTTGGATTTGGGGAACTGGGACAGGTAAGTCATCACAGAGTGCTCGTCCACGTTTGGGTCAACGATCTCCTCCGGAGCAATCACCTGAAGAAGAACAAGGAGATAAAGTCAATGAAACAAGTTTAAAACGTTTCAAGTTCTGCCAGAAACACACTGAAGAGGCTCGTTAAAGGAAGAACACAACATTTTAATCAACAAACAATGTTTGTCGGATCAGAACCGACTGTATCGAGTCCAAAATCACTGATGGAAGAGAAACTGGAGATCCAACTTAATGTCTTTAAACAAAATAATGAGTTTCCAGCAGCTGGTGAACACGTGAACCCGTCCCTGTTGTTCATTATCACACAGTCTAAATGTTCAGATGCTGCTTTCAAAATAAAAGCATCTTTAACTCAACAAACATGTTGAATCTGTGATTCATGACTGAGGCCAACTTTAATCAGACGTCTAACTTCAAACAGTCTACAGAGAATCTTCGCCATCGTTTCATTAACGATGAATCTCTATGAACGATTGTCCGGCTCACTCTCGGTTTGTGTTTCCTCGGCTGCTAATTTAAACTTCTGGCTTCAGACGCTCTGCAGGCTCGAAATAGACCGAGCGGCATTCAGCACACGAGGAGAGAAAGTTCTTGATGTTGGATCACGACAGAACCAGAGCCGGGTACTGAAATATGACTGTGAATGTTTTAATGTGTAATCATTGTCTAACAGAAAACTTCAAAGAAACAAAAAGAAATAAATCATAAATTATAAATATAACAGCTGACGGAGCAGGTGATCGTTACCTGAGGCACTCCGAGCCAATCATCAGCCTGCTGCATGGCCTCTCTGGCGTTCTCCACCGGCTGACTGGGATCCCATGTTTCCCAGTCTGGACAGAGACCTGAAGGCATCACAGAGACAGACACAACCTGTGAGGCATTCAGGGACACAAACTCATCCGTAAGAAGGAGCGTTTCCATGCTGAAACACATGAAACATCATGGTCAGTGTTTTACCCTCGGGCCACAGCGTGAGGCAGTGAAGTGTTTCCTGTGAACACATGAATCATAAACACGCCGTCTGTCCGTCCGTCTGTCCTTAATCTGCTAAGAGGATTGAACTGACGACACACGAGGTACGGCTGGACTTCTGTCTTTAAGGACGACACTTCAAGTCCTTCAACTGTCGCTTTATAACCTGACATCAAACCTTTATTAAATATTTGAACCATGATTCATATCTGGGCTCTCACAGGTCTCGTTGGTACCTACCCGGGGCACAGTTGTCCACCAGAGCTCCCAGCGCCTTGCCATCCCTCCAGTCTCGGTGGAAGTTGGTGATGGGGAGCTGAGGCACCTTGTTCTGGATCCAGCCCAGCAGACGCTGTTTGGGGGTCAGCTTCTTGGCGTCTTCATCGTCCTCGTCCTCCCACATGGGCATGGAGATAGAGTAATGCAGGATCAGGGTCCAGATCAGACCCAGGATCAGCTTCAGGTTCCCGTCCACAATGGCTTTGGAATCTGAGGGAGGAACGGGTCACGGGTTAAACTGCTGGTACCGGACCTTCATGTGAGCGACATGGTGTGGTACCAGAACCTGGTTCTGAGCTGGAAGGCGAGAACTTTAGTGAGCAGGACCACGATCGTCCTGCAGAGTCCAAACCAAGAGCAGACCGAGACACAGTACATCGACCACCAGCTCCACGCTAACAAAGAAGCTAACTGAGCTAACTGAGCTAACCATGAAGCTAACTGAGCTAACAGAGCTAACCATGAAGCTAACTGAGCTAACCATGGAGCTAACAGAGCTAACCATGAAGCTAACTGAGCTAACCATGGAGCTAACATAGCTAACCATGGAGCTAACAGAGCTAACCATGAAGCTAACTGAGCTAACCATGGAGCTAACAGAGCTAACCATGAAGCTAACTGAGCTAACCATGGAGCTAACATAGCTAACCATGGAGCTAACAGAGCTAACAGAGCTAACCATGAAGCTAACTGAGCTAACCATGGAGCTAACATAGCTAACCATGAAGCTAACTGAGCTAACCATGGAGCCAACATAGCTAACCATGAAGCTAACTGAGCTAACCATGGAGCTAACATAGCTAACCATGAAGCTAACTGAGCTAACAGAGCTAACCATGAAGCTAACATAGCTAACCATGGAGCTAACTGAGCTAACAGAGCTAACCATGAAGCTAACATAGCTAACCATGGAGCTAACTGAGCTAACCATAAAGCTAACAGAGCTAACCATGGAGCTAACTGAGCTAACCATGAAGCTAACATAGCTAACCATGGAGCTAACAGAGCTAACAGAGCTAACCATGAAGCTAACTGAGCTAACCATGGAGCTAACATAGCTAACCATGGAGCTAACTATGGAGCTAACAGAGCTAACAGAGCTAACCATGAAGCTAAAAGAGCTAACCATGGTGCTAACATAGCTAACCATGAAGCTAACTGAGCTAACCATGGAGCTAACAGAGCTAACTGAGCTAACAGAGCTAACCATGAAGCTAACTGAGCTAACTGAGCTAACCATGAAGCTAACTGAGCTAACCATGAAGCTAACAGAGCTAACCATGAAGCTAACTGAGCTAACAGGGCTAACCATGAAGCTAACTGAGCTAACCATGAAGCTAAAAGAGCTAACCATGGTGCTAACATAGCTAACCATGAAGCTAACTGAGCTAACCATGGAGCTAACAGAGCTAACTGAGCTAACAGAGCTAACCATGAAGCTAACTGAGCTAACTGAGCTAACCATGAAGCTAACTGAGCTAACCATGAAGCTAACAGAGCTAACCATGAAGCTAACTGAGCTAACAGGGCTAACTATAAAGCTAACTGAGCTAACTGAACACAATGAAATATTTAAATGTCGGTTATTATGAAGCAGCTCGTCTTAATTAAACGTCTTCAGACGAACTTCATTAATTAAACAAGTTGATCAGACTGAAGTTTCTCGTCAGTGTTAAACATCGGACATGTTTAATAAAGTTTTTATTTAGTCTTCATCGTTTACATGAATCTAGAATCACATCTGGGACCGATTGGACCAATCAGGAGCCAGAACATTCCTGTGACCTCATCACAACTGAACGCTTTTTCGTTTGACCCAGTTTCCTGTTCTGTTCATCAGATGTGCTCGCCAAAATAAAAGTTCACGACTTCATGTTGTTTGTCTTTCTTTCAACTGTCAGGAGGCTTTTAATGTGAAAGGTTCATCCATTGACAGCAGAGGGTGATGTCATCGACCCCCGCCTGAGGAATGAGGTCAGTTTAAATAGGAAACACATGCACACACACACACACACACACACTGTAACACACACGCACACACACACACACACACACACACACACACACACACTGTAACACACACACACACACACACACACACACACTGTAACACACACACTGTAACACACACACACACACACACACACACACACTGTAACACACACACACACACACACACACACACTGTAACACACCACACACACACACACACACACACACACACTCAACATTAACACACACTGTAACACACACACACACACTGTAACACACACACACACACACACTGTAACACACACGCACACACACACACACACACACACACTGTAACACACACACACACACACACAGACACACACACTGTAACACACGCACACACACACACACACTGTAACACACACTGTAACACACACGCACGCACACACACACACACACTGTAACACACACAGACACACACACACACTGTAACACACACAGACACACACTGTAACACACGCACACACACACACACACTGTAACACACACACACACACACACTGTAACACACACGCACACACACACACACACACTGTAACACACACACACACACACACAGACACACACACTGTAACACACGCACACACACACACACACTGTAACACACACAGACACACACTGTAACACACACGCACGCACACACACACACACACTGTAACACACACAGACACACACACACACTGTAACACACACACACACACACTGTAACACACACGCACACACACACACACACAGACACACACACTGTAACACACGCACACACACACACACACACTGTAACACACACAGACACACACTGTAACACACACGCACGCACACACACACACACACTGTAACACACACAGACACACACACACACTGTAACACACACAGACACACACTGTAACACACGCACACACACACACACACACACTGTAACACACACACACACACACAGACACACACTGTAACACACACAGACACACACACACACACACACACTGTAACACACACAGACACACACACACACTGTAACACACACAGACACACACTGTAACACACGCACACACACACACACACACACTGTAACACACACACACACAGACACACACTGTAACACACACAGACACACACACACACACACACACACACAGTTTGTGACGATAAAAACAACAAAAATCATCAGCTGATCGCTGACGTCAACAATGTGCTGAAGTAATGTAATCAGGACAAAATACTCGAGTACAGCTGGACAGAGTTACACTGTGATTTATACGTGTGTGTGTGTGTGTGTGTCTGTGTCTGTGTGTGTGTGTGTCTGTGTGTGTGTGTCTGTGTGTGTGTGTCTGTGTGTGTGTGTGTGTGTGTCTGTGTGTGTGTCTTGTGGACAAAATCCTGAAATAATATTTTCTTCTCTGAGCTCAAATGTCTTCAACACACACACAGACACACACAGACACACACACACACAGACACACACACAGACACAGACACACACAGACACACACACAGACACACACACAGACACACACAGACACACACACACACACACACAGACACACACACAGACACACACACACACACACACAGACACACACACACACACACACACAGACACACACAGACACACACAGACACAGGAAGTCAGAGGAAGTCAGAGGAAGTGTGTGTCGGAGCGTCGCTGTAATCTTTCCCCAGGAAACAGAAGCTGCTGTTTGTCCAGATGAACTTTGACCTTGATGAGTTTCCATCAAACTGACCTCAGATCAGTTCAACAGAAAAACAGCAGCTCGGATCAGAACCACAGAAACACAGGTGGGATCTACATGTGTGGTTCCCACACACCTCCAGGCTCTGTGTCACATGACCTGACCTCCACAGCCGATGTCATGTGACCCGTGTTCTGCCAAACAACGACCCGTCTGTGTGACACACGCCCGTCCTGCTCGTTAACAGCCCACCGCCACAGCGCAAACGAGCGGCAACCGTCACCAACGGTTACCAAACAAACAGCCCGAAGGTCGTGGCGCCGCTGCAGAGAAACAATGAAGTCGTGATAGAGAGTGAGACGGGCCGGGCCCTGACATTTAGAGAGAGAGACAGGAAGTGATGACGACAGATGGAAAGAATGAAGAACAAAGAGTCACTGCAACACATCAACATCACCTCCAACCAGAACCAGAACAGAACAGGACCAGGACCAGAACAGAACAGGACCAGAACAGGACCAGAACCAGAACAGGACCAGAACAGGACCAGAACCAGAACAGAACAGGACCAGAACCAGAACAGAACAGGACCAGAAGAACAGGACCAGAACAGGACCAGAACCAGAACAGAACCAGAACAGAACAGGACCAGAACAGACCAGAAGAACAGGACCAGAACAGAACAGGACCAGGACCAGGACCAGAAGAACAGGACCAGAACAGAACAGAACAGGACCAGAACCAGAACAGGACCAGAAGAACAGGACCAGAACAGGACCAGAACAGACCAGAACAGAACCAGAACCAGAACAGGACCAGAAGAACAGGACCAGAACAGGACCAGAACCAGAACAGGACCAGAACAGAACCAGAACAGAACAGAACAGGACCAGGACCAGAAGAACAGGACCAGAACAGGACCAGAACCAGAAGAACAGGACCAGAACAGGACCAGAACAGGACCAGAACCAGAACAGAACCAGAACAGGACTAGAACAGGACCAGAACCAGAACAGAACCAGAACAGGACCAGAACAGAACCAGAACAGGACTAGAACAGGACCAGAACCAGAACAGAACCAGAACAGGACCAGGTTTACAGGGCTGATCAGACACTCAGTGATAAATACACAACCATTAATCAAACCAATACCTAACATTCAGACAACGTTCAGAAAACCTTATTAACCTTAGTCACCAAGTGTTCACAAAGTAAATAAATCTGTGTGTGTGTGTGTGTGTGTGTGTGTGTCTGTGTGTCTGTGTGTGTGTCTGTGTGTGTCTGTGTGTGTGTGTGTGTGTGTGTGTCTGTGTGTGTGTGTGTGTGTCTGTGTGTGTGTGTGTGTGTGTGTGTGTGTGTGTGTCTGTGTGTGTCTGTGTGTGTGTGTGTGTGTGTGTGTGTGTGTGTGTGTGTGTGTCTGTGTGTGTGTCTGTGTGTGTGTGTGTGTGTGTGTGTGTGTGTGTCTGTGTGTGTGTCTGTGTGTCTGTGTGTTGCGAGGATCTCGACCCTGCGGCTGTAACACACTGAAGGTTTTTATAGACCACAGGTGTGTGTGTGTGTGTGTGTGTGTGTGTGTGTGTGTGTGTGTGTGTGTGTGTGTGTGTGTGTGTGTGTGTGTGTGTGTGTGTGTGTATGTGTATGTGTGTGTGTGTGTGTGTGTGTGTGTGTGTGTGTGTGTATGTGTGTGTGTGTGTACGTGTATGTGTGTGTGTATGTGTGTATGTGTGTATGTGTGTGTGTGTGTGTATGTGTGTATGTGTGTGTGTGTGTGTATGTGTGTATGTGTCTCTAAATAGTCTCTGTGGAGTTGAACTCTCTCGCGCTTCTTCAGGATAAACAACACACACATTTATACAGCTGCTGTCCACCTGCTGTGTGTGTGTGTGTGTGTGTGTGTGTGTGTGTGTGTGTGTGTGTGTGTGTGTGTGTGTGTGTGTGTGAACTAATTGCAGCTAACAGTTAACTGCATGAACGTCTAGAAACACCCTTCAGGTCATGGTGTGTGTGTGTGTGTGTGTGTGTGTGTGATTGTTTCTTGTTGACCTGTAGCCCAACACATCCACACCCCACACTTTATGTCCGTGCTGGAGAACCCGAACAGAACCAGAGTCAGAGTGTTCTGGTCTCTACAGACCGGTGTGGCGGCTCGTAGCATCGCGGTGAATGACGGTGTAGCGTGTTCATGGTTCTTCAGAGCAGACGCCGTCAGAAACAAAGAAAACTGTCACATGACGTGTTAAAGTGATAAACCACAGAGGGCGTGCCGTTATACTGAATATCAGCACTGTGAGTCAGAGCGAGGCAGACGGGGAATCAGTTACTATATAACAGATGACCAATGTTAACGTAACATACTGTAGTGTTAACGTAACATACTGTAACATTAACGTAACATACTGTAACGTTAACGTAACATACTATAACATTAACGTAACATACTGTAACGTTAACGTAACATACTGTAGTGTTAACGTAACATACTGTAACATTAACGTAACATACTATAACATTAACGTAACATACTGTAACGTTAACGTAACATACTATAACATTAACGTAACATACTGTAGTGTTAATGTAACATACTGTAGTGTTAATGTAACATACTGTAACATTAACGTAACATACTGTAACATTAACGTAACATACTATAACATTAACGTAACATACTGTAGTGTTAACGTAACATACTGTAGTGTTAATGTAACATACTGTAACATTAACGTAACATACTGTAACATTAACGTAACATACTATAACATTAACGTAACATACTGTAACGTTAACGTAACATACTATAACATTAACGTAACATACTGTAACGTTAACGTAACATACTGTAGTGTTAATGTAACATACTGTAACATTAACGTAACATACTATAACATTAACGTAACATACTGTAACGTTAACGTAACATACTATAACGTTAACGTAACATACTGTAACGTTAACATAACATAATGTAGTGTTAATGTAACATACTGTAACGTTAACGTAACATACTGTAGTGTTAATGTAACATACTGTAACGTTAACGTTACATACTGTAGTGTTACCGTAACATACTGTAGTGTTACCGTAACATACTGTAACGTTAACGTAACATACTGTAACGTTAACGTAACATACTGTAACATTAACGTAACATACTGTAACGTTAACGTAACATACTGTAACATTAACGTAACATACTGTAACGTTAACATAACATACTGTAACATTAACGTAACATACTGTAACGTTAACATAACATACTGTAACGTTAACGTAACATACTGTAACGTTAACGTAACATACTGTAGCGTTAACGTAACGTAACATACTGTAACGTTCCGTAACATATTGTAACGTTAACATAACATACTGTAACATTAACGTAACATACTGTAACGTTAACGTAACATACTGTAACGTTCCGTAACATATTATAACGTTAACATAACATACTGTAACATTAACGTAACATACTGTAACGTTAACGTAACATACTGCAACGTTACGTAACATACTGCAACGTTAACGTGACATACTGTAACATTACATAACATACTGTAACATTAACGTAACATACTGTAACGTTAACGTAACATACTGTAACGTTAACATAACACACTGTAACGTTAACGTAACATACTGTAACGTTACGTAACATACTGCAACGTTAACGTGACATACTGTAACATTACATAACATACTGTAACATTAACGTAACATACTATAACGTAATTTGTAACATACTGTAACGTTACGTAACATAATGTAACGTTAACGTAACATACTGTAACATTAACGTAACATACTATAACGTAATTTGTAACATACTGTAACGTTAACGTAACATACTGTAACATTAACGTAACATACTATAACGTAATTTGTAACATACTGTAACGTTACGTAACATATTGTAACGTTAACATAACATACTGTAACGTTAACGTAACATACTGTAACGTAATTTGTAACATACCGTA
>JAFMOB010000219.1:241297-251297 GCA_018985215.1 Larimichthys polyactis | reverse complement strand
CTTGCGTAAAACCTCTCCAAACGCAGCGCGCGCGCCCCTGGACTCACCTATGGAGACCAGCCTGATGTGTTCCCGCTCCAGGAACTCCAGAGCCACGGACACGTTCTCCAGCTTCATCTGCCTGAAGTTCGGTCTGGAGTGGTACTTCCGGTACATCTTCTTCTGGCTCAGCACCTCGAGCAGCCCGATCAGCTTCAGCCCGTCGCTCAGGTCCTTCTGCAGGTCCACGATCCGCTTGTTGACGCACTTGAGGTGCTCGTTGCACCACCTGGTGAAGGTGTTCTGCTGGATCTTCTTCCACGGCGCGTCCTCGGCCAGGTCCTTCTCGGTGGCCGGCATCTCCTCCTCCTCCTCGCCGAGCTCCGCGCTGCTCTGGTAGAAATGCGGCGGCAGCTGCGGCTCCAAGAAGCTGCTGTTACTCATCATGGTGCCGGGTGCCCCCCTTTATACCGAGCCGAGTGGGCCGAGAAGAAAGGCAGAAAAAAAGAAAGAAGCAGGAGAGGTGGAGGGTGGAGGGTGGAGGGCAGTGCCAAGCCTGCTGGGAGTGACACACTTCAGCACCGAGGAGGCATGCGCTCCGGAACAGAGCAGATCCAGAGTCCGTTAGTCCGGTCCGGGTGGTGTCATGGACTCAGTGAAGGACAGAAACAGAAACAGAAGGAGAAGAAAGTTTGTTCTTCCTCCGGACAGACTCGCTGCTGTGTCCGGGTTAAGAGGCGCAGACGGCGGCGTGTCGGCCTGCAGAGAGTCGGGAGTGCTGGTGGAGCAGCAGCGGATCAGAGTTTAAAAAGCTCGGAGTCACTGAGCTGGACTTCCAGGAATGCCCCTGCCATGACCATATACAACCCCACCCGGGCATCCTCTAATCCCGCACAGATACGGGGGCCGCCGCTCATTGGGTGTCTGCGGGGCGGCGGGGCGGGGTCAGGTCGGAACCCCCCTCCTGATACAGGACCCGGGGCTCCACAGTGACACCTCCGGGTATTTTTAGAGGATCCAACCCGGGACCGACACCGGGGGGGTCATACAGAGAAAACATGACGTCGCATGTCAGCAGCCAATCACAGACACACACACACGTTTGTTTACTAGAAAACTTTAAAATGACTTTTTGATGACATCATCCTGAACTTTATGAATCAATAAGAATAATAATAACTTTTTAAATGTAAAGAAAAGTTCATACAGATCTGATGGAGGTCAGTCGATGGCTTCATCTGTCTGCTGGACGACGTCACATTTCATCATCAAGAGAGAAAAAAATCTGAAAATCTGAAGTCGACTTAACATGACAAACATGACAAACATGACAAACATGACATAACATGACATAACATGACTTAACATGACATAAACATGACAAACATGAAATAAACATGACAAACATGACAAACATGACATAACATGAAATAAACATGACAAACATGACATACATGACAAACATGACATAACATGACAAACATGACATAACATGAAATAAACATGACAAACATGACATAACATGAAATAAACATGACAAACATGACATAACATCACATAAACATGACAAACATGACATACATGACAAACATGACATAACATGACAAACATGACATAACATGAAATAAACATGACAAACATGACATAACATGAAATAAACATGACAAACATGACATAACATCACATAAACATGACAAACATGACATAACATGACAAACATGACATAAACATGACAAACACGACAAACATGACATAACATGACAAACATGACATAAACTTGACAAACACGACAAACATGACATAACATGACAAACATGACATAAACTTGACAAACATGACATAACATGAATAAACATGACAAACATGACATAACATCACATAAACATGACAAACATGACAAATGACAAACATGACATAAACATGACAAACACGACAAACATGACATAACATGACAAACATGACATAAACTTGACAAACACGACAAACATGACATAACATGACAAACATGACATAAACACGACAAACATGACATAACATGAAATAAACATGACAAACATGACATAACATCACATAAACATGACAAACATGACATAACATGACAAACATGACATAAACATGACAAACACGACAAACATGACATAACATGACAAACATGACATAAACATGACAAACATGACATAACATGACAAACATGACATAAACATGACAAACACGACAAACATGACATAACATGACAAACATGACATAAACTTGACAAACACGACAAACATGACATAACATGACAAACATGAAATAAACATGACAAACATGAAATAAACATGACATAACACAACATGACAAACATGAAATAAACATGACAAACATGAAATAAACATGACATAACACAACATGACATAAAATGACATAAACATGGCACAACATAATGTAAGATTCTGTGAAAGAACATAACATGACATATGTTTAAACGGTGTGTCACGTGACATAAGTCACATTATGTCACATAACATCACACAGTGTAACATGTAACATGTAACATACAACATGAGATTCAAATGTTTCCTGTATACTAAACTATAGCTAACATTAAAGGGACATTAAAGGCAAGATGAAGCTTTTTTATTGGTCAGTTCATTTACAAACTGTACAGCCCCTTTAACCAAATCAACACAGGAAATAAAGAGACATTAATGTTGTGCAGAAACATCCAGAAGAATCATTTAAAACAGAACAGACAGACGACGACATGCTCGTTTACAAAGTACAGCTAACACGCTTCAAGCTAACAGAAAACATAGACTAGCAGCTGCTACATGGCAGAGGAGGAAGAGTTTCAACGGTCAGACATGTCGAGAAACCATCTTGTTCTCTGTCAGCTGTTCATCTGGAAATCAGTGTCATCTCCGGGCGTGGTTAGCTTAGCTTAGCACGCAGCAAACGGAGCCTAGCAGGTGAACACCAGGAGCTAAGCTAGGCTAAAGATATTCAAACAGCTAGCACCAAACATTATGCTAGTACCTACCCAAACATCAGTTAGCTACAATTCTCAAAGAAGGTGCAAGCATTGTGGCAACACTGGCTAGCAGTCTTTGTGCTAAGCTAAAGGCTAAGTAATCCTTAAAACAGCTAGCATAACATTACAGCTAGCATAACATTACAGCTAGCATAACATTACAGCTAGCATAACATTACAGCTAGCATAAAGTGGAATATGTTGTGTCACTACGAGAACAACAAACAAACCTAACTCTGAATCTACCATCACACTGTTTATGCTAACACTGGCTAGCAGGTCCATTCACCTTCCAGTGTTTGTGCTAAGCTATGCTAATAACAGTTATAAACAGCCCAGTGTAGCATCAGTTAGCATCAGTTAGCATCAGTTAGCATCAGTTAGCATCAGTTAGCATCAGTTAGCATCAGTTAGCCTAAACTAAACTCCCTAAATGTTGGTGTGGTTATAACAACATCTACAGCTAGCATAATAATGTTCACCAGATTCCCACAAAGACGAGACATAACATGCAAAACAGACAAACGTGTTTGAACATGGATTTAGTTTTTGATGGAGGTAGCTTAAGATAAGCTAATTCAAGCTAAGCTAAGCTAAGCTAAGCTAAGCTAAGCACGGAGATGAAACTGATCATCAGAATCTGGAAGACGTACAAAAAGATTTAAAACATCAAAACTGTTCACAACAGAAATCATCAAAAGTCAGAAAACGTTCGTAAAGTAACAAATGGAAGTAATCGGATTACAGCGCTCATGCTACCACTGTTATTCAGTGAGCGTTGTATAATGACAGCTCGTCTGTTTTCATGCACGTGAGCGACTTCTCTAAATCTAACATGCAACACTGAGCGAGCTACAGCCAGCGAACGTCTGTCAGGATCCACCGTTCTGATCAGCACGAAGAATTTTAAAATCTGTCCGTCCGATTCTTTATTTCCTTTCATTGTCAAACTCAAAACTAAAATCAAATCAAACACAAACTTAAAGAACATCGTGTGATGGAAACATGTTCAGAGTCACGTTGATTATTTAGGGTTTTTCCTCCAATGAGATTTCAGATTTGGCTTTTTAAATAAATTAAAACGTTGAAATGTTCTCCTAACGTTTTGTCGACACGATTAAGAGACGCCACAAAAACAGCTGACTCAAAAACTCAGTGAAAACAACAAAACGTGACGTCACTTATTCGATTAAAACAATCAAATTAATGACTTCTGTTTTTTTAATTGTGAGATTTAGATTAATGAACCCAAAGTTACGGATCGTCCAAATCATAAAGTTAGAATAAAAAAAGAGATAAGTCAAAATCTCGACTTTGTGATTCATCGTCTGTAGTGTATTATTTTTAAAGTTTCAATCAGCTGACATGACTTGATGGTTTTTCGACTGATTAAATAAATAAAAATAATAATTTGACACATTTATCATGTAGAACAATTCACCTGTTATATCCTAAATAATATTCAACTATTAACCACAATATATATTTATATATGTCACTAAATCATCATATACTAAATAAAGAAATCTTAAAGTTTTGTTAAAAGCCGTCAGTTCATCATACTTCAGTTTTTTCATGTTTTAATTGTTTTTAATTAAACTGGAATGTCTTTTTAATTATGAATATTTGGTAAATGCAAACACGTCACCGATCACAGAAACTAAAAACCTGATTCAGTTTCATCAGGATCACAGTTTGAACATTATTATATTTTCTATGATTATTTGGTCACGTCAACGTAAACATGAAGCAGGATTCATTTTAATATTAGTTTTTTCATGGTTTTAACTCTTTAGTGTCAACAGTGTAAACAGTGAAGGTGCCACAGGGCTCCATCCTCGGGCCTCATATTTAAATAGATTTATATAATCAGCTTTTTAAATTTAGCATCAGGTACAATGAGTTTAATTACAGATTACCTTTATGTAACATAATCCTGTCTGAACGAGGAGCTGAACAGTTAAACTACATTTCAACACTTTAAAATCATAAACCAGCCGTCTCTGTCTGAGTGTTAAAATGTGGCACAGTGAGAACAGTAATAAATAAATAATAAATAATACAGAAATAATCTTCAGAGGTTGTTTAACAGATACACACTAAATATTTGGTCATATAAACATACAGACATTTTAATCATTTGTAAGGAAAGTTTTATTCAAATAAAAATATAATTTAATTAAGTTTTCTCAGTCTGTTAAATAACACATCACATTAACAGATAAGACTGAAGTATTAAAGAGATAAATATGATCTGCTACAGTTTCTTTCATCGTCGCTCAGTGCAAAATATTATTTAATCTAAAATAAGGCAAAACATTTAGAGCATTGAACAAAACATTTACTGATTATCAGTTTGATTTTTTTATGAATGAAACACGTTTTAAATCTTAAACTTCTCAAACTAAAGTTATGACTTTCTGTTTATTAATGAATTAACCTCAGACTTTGTCACTAACGAGTACGAGTCTGCAGCTGCTGTTTGTTTCGTGAACTTTTGGATTCCTGCTGTGAAACCACTGAACAACCAAACCGGAGCTGAAAGGTTAAACAGTTAAACATGGTTTCTGCTACACTTCATAGTTTTATGTTCATTTAAATAAAATACATTTTATTTTTGGACGTGCTGCTTTATGACGAGATGACATCATTTTATTTTCACCTGGTAAATTTAAACTTTGTGCAGCATCGTCGACAGTTTGTGTTTTACTCTCTTTATTATATGATTCTCGTCTTAAGAACGCAGTTTACTGAAGTTTATAATAAAGAAAAACATTTACTCTGAAGTACTTTCACTTTATACTTCATCAGATTTCTGATGGAATACTTACTACATTTATGATTCAGATTTTACAACAAAGAGATTAAACTACATTAGAATAACTAAAACGACACTTTTTGATTTTTCCTTTCACTGATACTCTTCATACTTTTGTGATTCCTGCAACTTTTTCACGTGTTCGGGACACGAAATCAATCGACCTCGAGTTATTTTCAAACTTCTTCCTGGATCATGATGATGTTTGACCTCACAGCTGATCAATAAACCAATCAGCTGACCTTCAGCATGACGGCGAGTCTTTGGACAGTCTTATTGCTTTTCCCTCCATCGCACTGACGTCCGTGGTGAAAACATGTTGGCGGTGTCGACGCGACAAGCAGACATCAGGACAGCAACATGTAGATGGCGGCGCTGGATGGGTGACGGCAATCCTACAATCCCAGACTTCCCAGCGAGGTCACTTCCTGTGTAGTCCCTCAGGCCCGGGTGAAGCTGGGGACGACCAGAACTACAATGGCTGCCACGGCAACCGCTGCCACCGCCAGGTTCCAGCCTTCAGCGTCACGGTGCTGAGAAAGAGACGAGAGAACGTCAGCGTGATGAAGACCAGCGAACACGAGGTGATTCCAACAACAAACGTCCGTGGACCGGTCAGCGCCCGATGCCGGACTGAAGGCTTCGACTTTGCAGAACTCCAACAATCACGACTCAAAATAAACTTTAATCTATCGACATATTCTGTCGATCAGCAACTGACAAACTAACATGACGAAAAGACCCTCAATGAACTCATGTGTGTCCAATAACCCCTATGAGTGACATGTTATATTACCTTACTGCTAAAAGTAATCCGTTACTACTGTAACTTAACTCCAGCACTGCTGAGGACCTTCTGTGATTCAGGCTTTCGGCCTCTCAGTCACACATAACAATGTTTTTTATAGCAAAATGTTCAGGAGGACACGCATGTGATTCCACACACAGTCCTACAGAAGGTTTCGTGGCATATCACAGCTAACGTGCCATAGGCGCCATGAGAAGTCAGAATTTAAGAACAAAGGTCTTGGACGTGGTTTTGCAGAATCATCTGGTGTCGAGGTTCTGGTCTGGTGGTCGGGTTGGTTTATTGGGCAGGGATCAGTCAGGCCTGCAGCCTGGACGAGGACCAGACATTCACAACAAACAGAAACTCTGATTTTAAACTTTGCTTGAAGCAAACTGAGGCCTTCGGTTGAAATCCCAAATACAGGGTAAGGGCAGAAACAACCACCGGGGCAGTTAGCTAAGCTTAGCTTGTTGTCACTCCACATTTCAGCCACTCTCAGATGATAAAAAAAATCAGAGCGTCTGGTAGAGAAAGAAGGGCGTGGCCATACCTGGTCCCCTCTAGGACGCCAGCTCCTCCCACCAGCACCAAATCAAGGCCACTATTACAATCATTCCTATGAAGGGGATGGAGAGGACAGGGGGCTCTGACGGACGAGTGCAGTTCTGGGAAAAGACAGAAGGTAGTGTAGGAGGGCGTGGAGAGAGGAGATGAAACCATAAAATAATCAGAAGAATAAAAATCAGAACGTGTCGGAAAGAAAGGCGAGCGTGAGGCGACCAAACACGAGAAAAAACAGATGAAATAAAGGATTGATCGGCAGGCAGGTCGGGCATCAAAACACATCAAATCTAAACAGAATTTGATTCAGTTCATCAAGTGAAGTTCATGTGAAACAAAGGTGACGGCGATCGGATAGAAACGTGACGATGACGGAGGAAAGTGAAAGTGCAGGCGGAGAACGACATCAAAGATGGTTAAAGACAAGATGGAGAGCTTTGGTCTAAGTTTATGATGCCGGGGAACGTTAAAACCACCAACATCTCGTCATGTAGAGAGCTCCGCACACACCGAGGTGTGGGTAACAGGAAAGAGATAAACTACAACTATGGAGTACAGGAATGTACATGAGTGACATAATGGAGGGGAGCAGAGGTGGGACCAAGTCACTGTTCAAGTCAAGACCTACAAGGTCCATGTTGAGAAGTCCGGTCCCAAATGAAACATCAAAAACCAAGTCAACAAAACCAAGTCCTATCTCAGAGGTCCCACCTCGAGTTCAAGGTCGAGACAGACCAGTCCTAAACTTCAAGTCAATCCCACGTCAACAAAGTAAGCCTCAAGAGTCTCAGATAGGCCAACTGGTCTTGGCATTGACGTTCGAGTACCAAATCAAACAAGTAAGACCCATGTGTAGTCTCAAGCCTTGATACCTGAGTCAGTGTCTTGGCAAGTCCAAAGTCAAGTTCCTCAACAAGTACCCCGGTTCTATGTAAATTCTACGTCGAGACACCAAGCCGAGTACTGTCAAAGGTCAGTCCTCAAGCAGGCAGGTCCCACATCTAGTCTCATGTTAAAGTTGCAACTGAGATAGGTAGGCTCCATGTTCCAGGCTCAGACTTACCCAGATTAAATCAGGTAAGTCTTAACACCAAATCCAAGTCCAACTCTCAAGTCATGGAAGTAAAGTTTTACTTCCAGTCTTGGGTCTCAAGTCCCATGTCAAGTTTCAAAGTATTAACTAAGTTAAGGCAAATCCCAGGTCTAAGGCCCAGTCCAGTTGATACCATCGGCGTGATGGGATCAACCTGACCTGACTAACCCTAAACTCTGTGACTGGGTTTCTCATTGTTGAAGTCTCAGGTCAAAGTCCAGTGTCAGTTTGTGCCTCGGGTGCACACCTCTGGAGAGAGTTCAGGAAAACAGAATCCAAATCTGTTTGTTTGGATTGAAGGAAATGTTCCACGTGATTCATTATCAGCCAATCAGATGGATCTCGACTGTCAGCACGCTTCACTGCTTTAACGTCACCTGACAACTGAATGAGCCTCTGATCTCAAGCCTTCCTGTGCGGAGGAAGAGGTAAGTAGAAACAGACAGATGACAAAGACAAACTGCCCGTTAGCGACAGAGAGCGAAGAAGCTCACAACGAAACGAAACGCTCAAAAACCAGCAACATGAGCCGACTGCAAACCAGGAAGCAAAATGACAGATGAGGCATCCAGATTTCAGCCAATCGCCCACATGCATACAGAAGGACGGGAGATCATCGTCACACAGGGCGTAGTCATGGTAACACTTACCTTCAACTTTTACACATTTACCTCAAATCAACATGATGTAGTTTACCTGCTGCTGATCTGCACCGACCTGTGATCATGTTCTCACACTATGTAACTTTGGGCTCCGGGTCCGTGTCCTGCCAGAACCCGGAGCTGGGTGAGCGGACAATGTAACTCAGAGATGAGAGCTTGGTGAAATAAAAGGCTGAAAGACAGACGCCGAGCTGGGCTGACTGCTGCTGGGGACCTGGATGATGATTGGCTGGAGTTGTCTCATGTCTCTTTCTAAATGTCCTAATGTCCCATATTTTTGTGCAGGTGTTACCTGATACCCAACACATGAATGCTGAAGCCAGGTATCACATGCAGGTGCCTAAACAATCACCTGTCCATGTACCAAACCACCTGAGCCGTTGACCTTTGACCTCTCACCTGTGACTTCCTGCCCACCAGTTTCTGGAGCTCGGCCTTGCAGCGCTGAAGCTCCTGCTCGAGCTCCGCTCGCTCTCGCTGGCTGCTGTCGCACAGCTGCTGCAGCTCGCCCAGTTCCCCCTTCAGCCCGTCACACTGTCAGGACGAGCCCAAAGGTCAGTTTGACGATTTTCATTCAGTAAATTTAACGAGTGGGTGTAAACAGGTGCGTCACCTCTCTCTGCACTTTGTGAGCCGTCTCCTTGGCCTGTCTCAGTTGGACCTTCAGGACGTTCAGCTCGGAGCTGCTGAACTCCTCGTGGACCGATGAGGAGTCACCAGGACGCTCCTGGTGTTCAGGACCAGACTGAGACAGGCTGATGTACGAGTCCGCCTTCACCTCAGCATCACGCTTACAGCCGCCCTCCGCCCTGACTGCGAGGTACACATCACTGCACCTGTTCACAGAAGGACAGGTGTGTCAAACTCACAGTCAGGCAGGTGTCAGTCATCTGAAGCGGATTGATTGACAGCTGCTTGGACCACTCACGTGTCTTGTTGCTGCAGTTGCTCCACTTTGGTGCTCAGCTGTTTGTTGTCACTGGTCAGAGTTTGATGTTGACCCGTCAGAGAGACGAACTCGTCCTGCAGCTGATGGACGTCACCTGAACACAGACGTTAATTCATCAGAGCTCCACAATCAAACAGA
>JAFMOB010000219.1:233797-236297 GCA_018985215.1 Larimichthys polyactis | reverse complement strand
AGAGAGAGGGAGGCAGAGGGAGGTGAGGGGAGGGAGAGGGAGGTGAGGGAGGTGAGGGAGGGAGAGGGAGGTGAGGGAAGGGAGAGGGAGGTGAGGGAGGTGAGGGGAGGGAGAGGGAGGTGAGGGAGGTGAGGGAGGGAGAGGGAGTGAGGAGGGAGAGGGGTGAGGGAGGTGAGGGAGGCAGAGGGAGTGAGGGAGGCAGAGGGAGGTGAGGGAGGCAGAGGAGGTTGAGGGGAGGGAGAGCAGATAGGAGGTGAGGGGAGGGAGATGGGAGGTGAGGAGGTGAGGTGAGGGATAGGGAGGGAGAGGGAGGTGAGGGAGGTGAGAGGGAGTGAGGGAGGTGAGGGATAGGAGGTAGGAGGTGAGGGAGGGAGAGGGAGGTGAGGGAGGCAGAGGGAGGGTGAGGGAGGTGAGGAGGCAGAGGGAGTTGAGGGGAGGGTGAGGAGGCAATGGGAGGTGAGGGAGGTGAGGGAGGCAGAGAGAGGGGAGAGGTAGGTGAGGAGGCAGAGGGAGGTGAGGGAGGTGAGGAGGCAGAGAGAGGGAGAGGGAGGTGAGAAAGGGGGAGCATGACAGAGGAGAATGCGACAGCTCCACCGATACCGGAGCAACGGCAGGTGATACTGAGGCTGATAATGACGATTTTTGATCCTGACTTTCATCATGTACCTGTCTGTATGAGGAGATGTTCTGATCCATGACTTTCATCATGTACCTGTCTGTATGAGGAGATGTTCTGATCCGGGTTGAGGACTCAGACCATCATCATCATCATGTACCTGTCTGTACTACAGTACCCATGAGCCTCAGCTGCTGTTTCCATGGAGACAAAGACAGAACGTTTGACTTCAGATCAGTGTGCAGCTTCTTTAAGCTGTGACACCACCTCGGTACTGTAACCGGTCCGGTCCAGCTGCTGAGCCTGGTTCTGTTAGCAGCAGCTAATTAGCAGTTAGCTTATTTAGCATGTGGTTAGGCTAAAGCTAGCTTTAATGTTTATTTAATGTCAACAACAACAACAACAACAACAACAAAACATTTAGAGTCATCATTACGTCATTACATCATTACATCATTACGTCATTACATCTTCAGTAAAATAAATACAGTGGAAATAAAGCATGTAGCTCTAAAGTATAAGTATAAATACTCGATTACTCGAGTACACGTAGCAGTGATATCGTCTCAGCTGACATGTCTGATGACCTTCCTGTCTGTCCTTTAAATCACCTGTCTGTCTGCCTGTCTCTCTGCACATTATTTTGATTCATACCTGAAGACGATGATGAAGATGCTGAGCTCTCAGGTGTCTGGTGTCGATGCAGAAGTCCTCTCCTCCTCTCTCTCTCTCCCTCCTCCTCTCTCTCTCCTCTCTCTCTCTCCTCCTCCTCCTCCTCTCTCCTCTCATCGACGTCACACCATGCTACACACATGACACGAATTACATATGAGTCTCCATGACGTCGTCCGTTTAACTGTTTCCTTTCATCTAAAACACAGGCAACCAATCACATGGAGCTCAATTAACAAGATCATTCATTAATTCAACCTGACAACAACAGAAGACATCTGTCAGAAGCTCGAGAACACAACAACAACAATAATAATAACATAACAATATCAACAAACAACAACAGATATATAAATAATAATTAATGAACACAACAATATCAACAACAACAACAATATTAATAACAATAACAACAACAATAATATTAACAATAACAACAACAATATTAATAATAACAACAACAATAATAATAACAACAACAACAATTGTTATTATTGTTATTATGTATTCACGCAGCAACCATAGTTTCCAACATGTGGAGCCTCGGCTAACAGTTTCCCTTCACTTCAAGTCTTTGTGCTAAGCTAACGTGGTTTGTTTCATGTATTTGTGTAAAATCTTTGATCCTCTGATGTTTATTGATGTTTGATTGATGTTGATTGATGTTTCATAATCAATCACTTCCTGCTGTGTTCGCTGTTAATCACAGACACTGCAGGTGTGTTCAGGTGCCTCAGGTGTGTTTACCTCCAGGTAACACCTGCTGACAGGACGCCTCGTTCCCGCTGATAAAAAACGGAAGTGCATCACTTCTGAGTGGTTGCTAAGCAACAACAGATCCAGGCTGGATGCCATCAGAGAGCTCGAGACAGGAAACAGGAGGTGAAGCTAACGTGCGTCTGTCCACACGGAGACATTCATGCTCCCCTCAGGATGAGCTTCATAAGCCCCGCCCTTCTGCTCCGTGCTCCAATCACAGCAGGGCTGCTACTGTCTGTGTGTGTGTGTGTGTGTGCGCCGCGCAGCACTGCAGAGTGAGTTATATAAGAAGTTCAAACAGAGGAAACGCTGAGCTCACTTCAGGAACCACGTGAGGAGACAAAGAGACAAAGACGAGGACATGAACGACAGAAAGACATACAGACAGACAGACAGACAGACAGACACACAGACAGACAGCGACCATCTGAGTTTTAAACAAGACAAACAGCG
>JAFMOB010000219.1:207278-228901 GCA_018985215.1 Larimichthys polyactis | reverse complement strand
GTCGATCAGCAACTGACAAACTAACATGACGAAAAGACCCTCAATGAACTCATGTGTGTCCAATAACCCCTATGAGTGACATGTTATATTACCTTACTGCTAAAAGTAATCCGTTACTACTGTAACTTAACTCCAGCACTGCTGAGGACCTCTGTGATTCAGGCTTTCGGCCTCTCATCACACATAACAATGTTTTTTATAGCAAAATGTTCAGGAGGACACGCATGTGATCCACACACAGTCCTATAGAAGGTTCGTGGCATTTCACTGCTAACGTGCCATAGGCGCCATGAGAAGTCAGAATTAAGAACAAAGGTCTTGGACGTGGTTTGCAGAATCATCTGGTGTCGAGGTTCTGGTCTGGTGGTCGGGTTGGTTTATTGGGCAGGGATCAGTCAGGCCTGCAGCCTGGACGAGGACCGGACATTCACAACAAACAGAAACTCTGATTTTAAACTTTGAAGCAAACTGAGGCCTTCGGTTGAAATCCCAAATACAGGGTAAGGGCAGAAACAACCACCGGGGCAGTTAGCTAAGCTTAGCTTGTTGTCACTCCACATTTCAGCCACTCTCGGATGATAAAAAAATCAGAGCGTCTGGTAGAGAAAGAAGGGCGTGGCCATACCTGGTCCCCTCTAGGACGCCAGCTCCTCCCACCAGCACCAAATCAAGGCCACTATTACAATCATTCCTATGAAGGGGATGGAGAGGACAGGGGGCTCTGACGGACGAGTGCAGTTCTGGAAAAGACAGAAGGTAGTGTAGGAGGGCGTGGAGAGAGGAGATGAAACCATAAAATAATCAGAAAGAATAAAAATCAGAACGTGTCGGAAAGAAAGGCGAGCGTGAGGCGACCAAACACGAGAAAAAACAGATGAAATAAAGGATTGATCGGCAGGCAGGTCAGGCATCAAAACACATCAAATCTAACAGAATTTGATTTCAGTTCATCAAGTGAAGTTCATGTGAAACAAAGGTGACGGCGATCGGATAGAAACGTGACGATGACGGAGGAAAGTGAAAGTGCAGGCAGAGAACGACATCAAAGATGGTTAAAGACAAGATGGAGAGCTTTGGTCTAAGTTTATGATGCCGGGGAACGTTAAAACCACCAACATCTCGTCATGTAGAGAGCTCCGCACACACCGAGGTGTGGGTAACAGGAAAGAGATAAACTACAACTATGGAGTACAGGAATGTACATGAGTGACATAATGGAGGGGAGCAGAGGTGGGACCAAGTCACTGTTCAAGTCAAGGACCTACAAGGTCCATGTTGAGAAGTCCGGTCCCAAATGAAACATCAAAAACCAAGTCAACAAAACCAAGTCCTATCTCAGAGGTCCCACCTCGAGTTCAAGGTCGAGACAGACCAGTCCTAAACTCAAGTCAATCCCACCGTCAACAAAGTAAGCCTCAAGAGTTCTCAGATAGGCCAACTGGTCTTGGCATTGACGTTCGAGTACCAAAATCAAACAAGTAAGACCCCTGTGTAGTCTCAAGCCTTGATACCCAGAGTCAGTGTCTTGGCAAGTCCAAAGTCACGTTCCTCAACAAGTACCCCCGGTTCTATGTAGATTCTACGTCGAGACACCAAGCCGAGTACTGTCAAAGGTCAGTCCTAAAGCAGGCAGGTCCCACATCTAGTCTCATGTTAAAGTTGCAACTGAGATAGGTAGGCTCCATGTTCCAGGCTCAGACTTACCCAGATTAAATCAGGTAAGTCTTAACACCAAATCCAAGTCCAACTCTCAAGTCATGGAAGTAAAGTTTTACTTCCAGTCTTGGCACTCAAGTCCTATGTCAAGTTTCAAAGTATTAACTAAGTTAAGGCAAATCCCAGGTCTAAGGCCCAGTCCAGTTGATACCATTGGCGTGATGGGATCAACCTGACCTGACTAACCCTAAACTCTGTGACTGGGTTTCTCATTGTTGAAGTCTCAGGTCAAAGTCCAGTGTCAGTTTGTGACTCGGGTACACACCCTCTGGAGAGAGTTCAGGAAAACAGAATCCAAATCTGTTTGTTTGGATTGAAGGAAATGTTCCACGTGATTCATTATCAGCCAATCAGATGGATCTCGACTGTCAGCACGCTTCACTGCTTTAACGTCACCTGACAACTGAATGAGCCTCTGATCTCAAGCCTTCCTGTGCGGAGGAAGAGGTAAGTAGAAACAGACAGATGACAAAGACAAACTGCCCGTTAGCGACAGACGTTAAGAAGAAGCTCACAACGAAACGAAACGCTCAAAAACCAGCAACATGAGCCGACTGCAAACCAGGAAGCAAAATGACAGATGAGGCATCCAGAGAGTTTCAGCCAATCGCCCACATGCATACAGAAGGACGGGAGATCATCGTCACACAGGGCGTAGTCATGGTAACACTTACCTTCAACTTTTACACATTTACCTCAAATCAACATGATGTAGTTTACCTGCTGCTGATCTGCACCGACCTGTGATCATGTTCTCACACTATGTAACTTTGGGCTCCGGGTCCGTGTCCTGCCAGAACCCGGAGCTGGGTGAGCGGACAATGTAACTCAGAGATGAGAGCTTGGTGAAATAAAAGGCTGAAAGACAGACGCCGAGCTGGGCTGACTGCTGCTGGACTAGTCAGTGATATCAGCTGCTGCTGGGACCTGGATGATGATTGGCTGGAGTTGTCTCATGTCTCTTTCTAAATGTCCTAATGTCCCGTATTTTTGTGCAGGTGTTACCTGATACCCAACACATGAGTGCTGAAGCCAGGTATCACATGCAGGTGCCTAAACAAACACCTGTCCATGTACCAAACCACCTGAGCCGTTGACCTTTGACCTCTCACCTGTGACTTCCTGCCCACCAGTTTCTGGAGCTCTGCCTTGCAGCGCTGAAGCTCCTGCTCGAGCTCCGCTCGCTCTCGCTGGCTGCTGTCGCACAGCTGCTGCAGCTCGCCCAGTTCCCCCTTCAGCCCGTCACACTGTCAGGACGAGCCCAAAGGTCAGTTTGACGATTTTCATTCAGTAAATTTAACGAGTGGGTGTAAACAGGTGCGTCACCTCTCTCTGCACTTTGTGAGCCGTCTCCTTGGCCTGTCTCAGCTGGACCTTCAGGACGTTCAGCTCGGAGCTGCTGAACTCCTCGTGGACCGATGAGGAGTCACCAGGACGCTCCTGGTGTTCAGGACCAGACTGAGACAGGCTGATGTACGAGTCCGCCTTCACCTCAGCATCACGCTTACAGCCGCCCTCCGCCCTGACTGCGAGGTACACATCACTGCACCTGTTCACAGAAGGACAGGTGTGTCAAACTCACAGTCAGGCAGGTGTCAGTCATCTGAAGCGGATTGATTGACAGCTGCTTGGACCACTCACGTGTCTTGTTGCTGCAGTTGCTCCACTTTGGTGCTCAGCTGTTTGTTGTCACTGGTCAGAGTTTGACGTTGACCCGTCAGAGAGACGAACTCGTCCTGCAGCTGATGGACGTCACCTGAACACAGACGTTAATTCATCAGAGCTCCACAATCAAACAGAAAAACCACAGAAGAAGCAGCAGGTGAGCTCACCTGGTCCATCCGGTCCAGGCGTGAGCTCACCCGGTCCATCCAGTCCAGGCGTGAGCTCACCTGGTCCATCCAGTCCAGGCGTGAGCTCACCTGGTCCAGGTGCCTCTCTGTTCTGGCTCTTCATGCTGATCTCAGCTCTCAGCGTCGTGATCTCCAGCTCGTACTCCTGCGCCGTCACGTGGAGACGCTGTAGCTCCGCCCTCAGCCGACACAGCTCCTCCTGCAGGGAGGCGATGTCGTTCTCCCTCTCTGCTGCCGCCTCCTCGGCCGCCTGCTGCAGCACCAGCACCTCCTCCTGAGCCGAGCGGAGCTCCTCCTGCGCCTCCTCCAGCTCGCTCTCCTTCTCCTCCTCCAGACTGTCCATCTCCTCCTGGACTGACCGGAGCTGAGCTGCAGGAGGAGAACGTGTTTTTACTCTGTTACCTCGAGACAAAGTGAGACGACATGAAAATGAACCGGACGTTTGAACTGTGGAGAATCTGAGCGATCTAACGATGTTACGTCTCCGTAATGATTCAAGTTTAAACTTATATTTGGAGAGTCAGAACCTCAAAGTCTGGACAACGCTGGATTGGTCCCTCCAGGTGCGTTCATGCCCCACCTGAAGGAGGTCAAGTATGTCGCGGTTCAACAGTGACCAGAAAATGGATGGACCGGACCGTTGTGGTTCAGAAGGAGCTGAACCACCAGTTTATGGTCCAACCCTCACCTGGTCATGAGCTTTGGGTACTGACCCAAAGAATGAGATCGTCGGGTGTCCGAGCTCAGCCTTAGAGATAAACTGAGAGCTCAGACATCCGAGGAGCTCGGAGTTCTGCTGAGAGGAACCAGCTGAGGTGGCTCAACATCTGATCAGGATCCTTTGGAAGTGTTCAAGAAACGTCCAACTGGTGGGAGACCCACCGGAGGGACTACATATCCCACCTGGCCTGGGAACAGCTCAGGATCCTCCAGGAGGAGCTGGAATATGTCTGAACACCACAACCGGGCCCCGATAAGAGCTGGCGACCCGCCGAGTCGGCTTAATGAAAGTTCTGCTGTGAGTGAACAGCTACACCTGTGCTGCACCTTGCAGTCTCTGGATCTGTCTGGTGAAGCTCTCCGCCTGATGGGCGCTCGCCAGCCGCTCGTCTTCCAGCAGACCTGAGACCAGAGAAGAAGAAACAGACCAGGCTGAACCCAAAGTACTTAAAGTACAAGTACTACCCTCTGAGATGTAATAGATTACAGTAATAGATTACAGTAATAGATTACAGTAATAGATTACAGGTACAGTAGCTGTACTGACCCTGCAGCTCCAGGAAACTCTCCTCGTGTCTCTGGGAAACTTCTCGGGTCTCCTCCAGTTCCAGCAGCAGCTGGATCACCTGAGCTCTCAGCTCCTCCAGCTCCTCCTCTTCATCCTCCTCTTCATCCTTCTCTCCTACTCGCTCCTCTTCCTCCTCTTTCTCCTCCGTCACCTCCTTCTCCTCCTCCTGCTGCTGCTGGTCTTTCTCTCCGTCTCCCACCACCGTCTCCTCCTTCTCCTCCAGGGACTCCCTCTCTTTGGCCGTCAGAGTTTGTGCCAACATGACATGACACGGCTTCTCCACCTTCAGCTCACACAGCTCGTCTTCAGGTGAGGAGGAGACAGACAGGCAGACAGACAGACAGACAGAGAGACAGACAGACAGGCAGACAGACAGACAGGCAGATTAGTTGGTTGTTGAGTGGCTCCATCTTGTGGTGATGAAGAGGAAACACATGTGATCAGCTGTAACATGATGAGGAGCCACACAGGTGACCCAGCTGAGACATCTGTCCCTGACACAGCCGGTTCTGTTCAGAAGTTCTGGTTCTGTTCAGAGGTTCTGGTTCTGTTCAGAGGTTCTGGTTCTGTTCAGTACATGAACAGTCTGTTTGATTAAAATCACTTTAATAGCAGGAAATGTCACAGAATGTGAAATAATTTAAGTTAAAGGTGACTTCATCATCTTCATCTTCATCTAACACACCTGACTTCACAGTACAGTACTGCACTCAGGCTCAGTTTGCAGTATTTGTACTGCACTCAGGCTCAGTTTGGAGTATTTGTACTGCACTCAGGCTCAGTTTGGAGTATTTGTACTGCACTCAGGCTCAGTTTGGAGTATTTGTACTGCACTCAGACTCAGTTTGGAGTATTTGTACTGCACTCAGGCTCAGTTTGGAGTATTTGTACTGCACTCAGGCTCAGTTTGGAGTATTTGTACTGCACTCAGGCTCAGTTTGGAGTATTTGTACTGCACTCAGGCTCAGTTTGGAGTATTTGTACTGCACTCAGACTCAGTTTGAGTATTGTACTGCACTCAGGCTCAGTTGAGTATTGTATGAATCCGACTCAGTTGGAGTATTGTACTGCACTCAGACTCAGTTTGGAGTATTTGTACTGCACTCAGGCTCAGTTTGGAGTATTTGTACTGCACTCAGACTCAGTTTACAGTATTTGTACTGCACTCAGGCTCAGTTTGGAGTATTTGTACTGCACTCAGGCTCAGTTTGGAGTATTTGTACTGCACTCAGGCTCCGTTTGGAGTATTTGTACTGCACTCAGACTCAGTTTACAGTATTTGTACTGCACTCAGGCTCAGTTTGGAGTATTTGTACTGCACTCAGGCTCAGTTTGGAGTATTTGTACTGCACTCAGGCTCCGTTTGGAGTATTTGTACTGCACTCAGGCTCAGTTTGGAGTATTTGTACTGGACTCAGGCTCAGTTTGGAGTATTTGTACTGCACTCAGGCTCAGTTTGGAGTATTTGTACTGCACTCAGGCTCAGTTTGGAGTATTTGTACTGCACTTGTTCTTCTCTCAAAATATTTTTAGATTTCCTCTCAGCTTTTTGGCCGCCTGCCAAGAGAGGCAACCAATCACATACTAGAAGTGACAGTGACATCATCATCATCGTCGTCGTCTTCTTCCTCCTGTCATCTGCGTCTCTTTGAACATCTTTTATTTTATTTTTGTTTACGTTAACTCAGATCATCAAAGCTAACCATGGAGCTAACAGAGCTAACCATGGAGCTAACAGAGCTAACATAGCTAACCATGGAGCTAACAGAGCTAGCATAGCTAACCATGGAGCTAACAGAGCTAACATAGCTAACCATGCAGCTAGCATAGCTAGCTATGGAGCTAACCATGGAGCTAACATAGCTAACCATGAAGCTAACAGAGCTAACCATGGAGCTAACAGAGCTAACCATGGAGCTAACAAAGCTAACAGAGCTAACCATGGAGCTAACAGAGCTAACCATGGAGCTAACAGAGCTAACCATGGAGCTAACATAGCTAACCATGGAGCTAACATAGCTAACCATGAGCTACAGAGCTAACATGGAGCTAACAAGCTAACATACTAGAGCTAACCATGGAGCTAACAGAGCTAACCATGGAGCTAACAGAGCTAACGCATGGAGCTAACAAGCTAACCGAGCTAACGCATGGAGCTAAAAAACTAACCATGGGTAGAGCTATAGCTAACCACTACCAGAGCTAACCAGGAGCTAACAGAGCTAACCATGGAAGCTAACATAGCTACATCAGCTAACCAGAGCTAACGCTAACAGAGTTAACCATGGAGCTAACAAGCTAACCTGGAGCTAACATAGCTACCATGGAACATAGCTAACAGAGTAACCATGGAGCTACAAGCTAACCATGAGCTAACAGAGCTAACCATGGAGCTAACATAGCTAACCATGGAGCTAACATAGCTAACCATGGAGTTAACATAGCTAAGCTAACAGCTCATAAGTGTTGGACACTTTCTCATGTTTGACCTGATGGTGGCGCTACATGACATTCATCCTGAGGGGAGCATGAACGTTCATGTTTTAATATTTCATGTGACGATGCAGCATGAAAATAAATCAGACTGTGACTGTAATTAATTGATAGGATTCTAATCAGAGCAGTCACTGAGGATGTTTAATATATTCATGACTGACCGGATGGATCCAGGACCTCCTCGATGACGGGCGGCAGGCGGAAGCTGTCCATGTTTCAGCTGATGGAGGAGAGACTGCAGACAGACGGAGGACCACAGAAGGGGAGGACGAGGCACACAGAGCCCAGGAAGGCTGCTCACGCTCCAGGCAGACCGAGACGCTGCAGCCCCTTCATCCTCCTGGATGGTCCTCAGAGAGACGACTGGAGGCTGGAGGGAGGCAGAGGGAGGTGAGGGGAGGCAGAGGGAGGCAGAGGGAGGTGAGGGAGGCAGAGGGAGGTGAGGAGGCAGAGGGAGGGAGAGGGAGGTGAGGAGGCAGAGGGAGGGAGAGGGAGGTGAGGGGAGGGAGAGGGAGGTGAGGAGGCAGAGGGAGGGAGAGGGAGGTGAGGAGGCAGAGGGAGGGAGAGGGAGGTGAGGAGGCAGAGGGAGGTGAGGGGAGGGAGGTGAGGAGGCAGAGGGAGGTGAGGAGGCAGAGGGAGGGTGAGGGAGGTGAGGAGGCAGAGGGAGGTGAGGGGAGGGAGGTGAGGAGGCAGAGGGAGGTGAGGAGGCAGAGGGAGGGTGAGGGAGGTGAGGAGGCAGAGGGAGGGAGAGGGAGGTGAGGAAGGGGGAGCTGACAGAGGAGAACTGCGACAGCTCCACTGATACTGGAGCACACGGCAGATACTGAGGCTGATATATGAAGATGTTCTGATCCATGACTTTCATCATGTACCTGTCTGTATGAGGAGATGTTCTGATCCATGACTTTCATCATGTACCTGTCTGTATTAGGAGATGTTCTGATCCGGGTTGAGGACTCAGACCATCATCATCATCATGTACCTGTCTGTACTACAGTACCCATGAGCCTCAGCTGCTGTTTCCGTGGAGACAAAGACAGAACGTTTGACTTCAGCTTCTTTAAGCTGTGACACCACCTCGGTACTGTAACCGGTCCGGTCCAGCTGCTGAGTCCGGTTCTGTTAGCAGCAGCTAATTAGCAGTTAGCTTGTTTAGCATGTGGTTAGGCTAAAGCTAGCTTTAATGTTTATTTAATGTCAACAACAACAACAACAACAAAACATTGTAGAGTCATCATTACTTCATTACGTCATTACATCTTCAGTAAAATAAATACAGTGGAAATAAAGCATGTAGCTCTAAAGTATAAGTATAAGTACTCGAGTACTCGAGTACACGTAGCAGTGATATCGTCTCAGCTGACATGTCTGATGACCTTCCTGTCTGTCCTTTAAATCACCTGTCTGTCTGCCTGTCTCTCTGCACATTATTTTGATTCATACCTGAAGACGATGATGAAGATGCTGCAGCTCTCAGTGTCTCAGTGTCGATGCAGACTTCTCTCTTCTCTCCTCCTCTCTCTCTCTCTCTCCTCCTCTCTCTCTCTCTCTCTCTCCTCTTCTCTCTCTCTCCTCCTCCTCTCTCCTCTCAGCGACGTCACAACATGCTACACACATGACACGAATACATGATGAGTCTCCATGACGTCGTCCGTTAACTGTTTCCTGTTCATCTAAACACAGCAACCAATCAAATGAGCTCATTAACAAGATCATTAATAATTCAAACTGACAACAAACAGAAGAACATCTGTCAGAAGCTCGAGAACAACAACAACAACAACAATAATATTAACAACAACAACAACAATATTAACAACAACAATAATATTAACAACAACAACAATAATAATATTAACAACAACAACAACAACAATATTAACAACAACAACAACAATAATAATAATAACAATAATATTAACAACAACAACAACATTAATATTAATCATAACAACAACAATAATATTAATAATAATAATAATAACAACAACAATTGTTGTTGTTGTTGTATTCACGCAGCATCCATAGTTTCCAACATGTGGAGCCTCGGCTAACAGTTTCCCTTCACTTCAAGTCTTTGTGCTAAGCTAATGCGGTTTGTTTCATGTATTTGTGTAAAATCTTTGATCCTCTGATGTTTGATTGATGTTTAATTGATGTTTGTTTGATGTTTATTGATGTTGATTGATGTTTAATTGATGTTTATTGATGTTGATTGATGTTTAATTGATGTTTGTTTGATGTTTATTGATGTTTAATAATCAATCACTTCCTGCTGTGTTCGCTGTTAAACACAGACACTGCAGGTGTGTTCAGGTGCCTCAGGTGTGTTTACCTCCAGGTAACACCTGCTGACAGGACGCCTCGTTCCCGCTGATAAAAAACGGAAGTGCATCACTTCTAAGTGGTTGCTAAGCAACAACAGATCCAGGCTGGATGCCATCAGAGAGCTCGAGACAGGAAACAGGAGGAGGTGACGCTAACGTGCGTCTGTCCACACGGAGACATTCATGCTCCCCTCAGGATGAGCCTTCATAAGCCCCGCCCCTTCTGCTCCGTGCTCCAATCACAGCGGAGCTGCTACGTGTCTGTGTGTGTGTGTGTGTGTGTGTGTGCGCGCGCAGCACTGCAGAGTGAGTTATATAAGAAGTTCAAACAGAGGAAACGCTGAGCTCACTTCAGGAACCACGTGAGGAGACAAAGAGACAAAGACGAGGACATGAGACAGACAGACAGACAGACAGACAGACAGACAGACAGACAGACAGACAGCGACCATCTGAGTTTAAACAGACAAACAGCTGATCAACGTTTCAGACTTTATACATGTAACAATACTCAGTCTGATAAAGTTTAAATTAACTAAATGAAGATACAGTGAGTGATCCTCACTGACCGACAATAATACTGTGAATATTATACATAAATATTTATGTATAGATATTTATACATAAATATTTATATATGAATATTTATGAATAAATATTTATATCAAACACATATAGGTTCAGGCGCCCTCACGTGGACAGGTCGGTCATTACAGCTGACAGAGCTCGTTACATATTAAATATATTAAATATATTTAATATATTAAATATATTTAATATATTAAATAAATTAAATATATTTAATATATTAAATATATTTAATATATTAAATAAATTAAATATATTTAATATTCAACATTTCCCGGTCAGCTGATCACTGATCACCTTCAGTGACCTCTTCAGTCCATGTTTACGTCACTTCCTCTTCCGGTCGAATCAGCTGACGCGGACTCCGGTTCCGGTAAATCCGGGTCACGTGTCCAGCCGGTTCGGCTCGGAGCTTCATGTCACCGACAGACCGGAAACATCCTACATGTGATCACCTGTCCGGAGACTACAGGTGAGTTCAATGACGTCACGAGCTAACTGTGCTAAAGCTAACATGCTAACCTGACCGCAGCTACACGCGGCATGGTCACCAGGTAACACGGTCCCTTTTTGAACCGGAACACCGGTGACCGTTTGAACAGTGAGACGTGAGCACACCTGTGGACAGGTGAGCCTCTCAGCTTCCGGTCACGAGGCTTCAAAGTTACAAACATGACGTCATTAAAATACACAAAATGGCGGGAAGGTTTACGACAGGTGAGTACTCGAGTACTTTTACTGAAGTACTCGAGTACTTTAACTGAAGTACTCGAGTACTTTAACCGAAGTACTCGAGTACTTTAACTGAAGTACTTCATCGTTACTTCAGTTAAAGTACTCGAGTACTTTAACTGAAGTACTCGAGTACTTTAGTTAGATATTTACCTTCCTGATGACACTCACACACCTGTCCTTGTACTCGAGTATTCCTACATGTACTCTGATTACTTCCTGTGGTCTGCTTGTGGTCCAGGTGAAGATGTTGGCGGTGAGGTGCATCATGGGTGACCTGCGTGTTGGAGGACGTGTCCTGACCCGGGTCCAGGTGGTTCCGGTCCAGACGTCGCGCGCCGTGTCCTCGTCCTCGCTGAGTCATCAGGTCAGACGTCTTCGTGGTCCTCAGCTGACTCAGCGCTGCTTCCGGTCCGGTCCGGACCCGGCTGGTTCTGGCAGGCTGAAGCTGCGGACCCGTGCGCTGGTCACGCTGCTGCTGGGCGGCGGGCTGCTCGGCGTCTGGTGGTGGGTGGAGCAGGAGAAGCAGCAGAACCTGCGGCGGCAGCGGGTGGAGCAGCTGAAGCAGGTGGCGCTGGGTCAGGGGAACTTCAGCCTCCTGGACCACAGCGGGCAGCGCCGCACCAAGCAGGACTTCCTGGGCCGCTGGGTTCTGCTGTACTTCGGCTTCACGCACTGCCCCGACATCTGCCCCGACGAGCTGGACAAGCTGAGCGCCGTGGTGTCCGAGCTGGACCGGGACGCCTCGCTGCCGCCCGTCCTGCCCGTCTTCATCACCGTGGACCCGGAGAGGGACGACGTGCCGGCGCTGGCCCGATACGTCAAAGACTTCCACCCCCGCCTGATCGGACTGACGGGCACGCCGGAGGAGGTGAAAGAGGCGGGGCGGGACTACAGAGTGTACGCCAGCGCCGGGCCCAAGGACGAGGACGGGGACTACATCGTGGATCACACCATCCTCATCTACCTCGTCAGTCCGGACGGGCTGTTCCTCGACTACTACAACAGGATGAAGAACCAGAACCAGATCACAGAGAGCGTTCGGAACCACATCCAGAACTACGTCAGACTCTGAACCAGAACTCAGACCCAGCTGAACCAGAACTCCGACCCAGCTGAACCAGAACTCAGACCCAGCTGAACCAGAACTCAGACCCAGCTGAACCAGAACTCAGACCCACGGCGACACTTTTTTTTCAGTGAATGTTCAGGAGGTTCTGGTTCTGGTTGACTGAAGCGACCCGTCAGCTGCTGAACTGTTCTGACTGTTTGATGTTAAATCAAGTTTATGATCAAATTAAAGTTTGTGTGTATCAGAGTGTGTGTGTGTGTGTGTGTGTGTGTGTGTGTGTGTGTGTGTGTGTGTGTGTGTAGTCATTTTGCTGATCCTTGTGTTGTTGTGTGTTACCTCCACATTTCACCTGACCGGGTCGCTGTGGTCCGGTTCTGAACCGTCAGTCAGACACAGAAACTGCTCAGGTGGCCTCGTACCTGCTGACCTCACAGCCACGCTGTGATTGGTCGGCTCACCGCTCGGCGTCGCTGACATTGAAGAGTCGACAGCAGCTGTTCGTTCGGAGTTTATTAAGTTTTATTACAAATTCATCATGTGACATCACGTCCTCGTTAACAGGACGCACTCGTTAACCTCAGTCTAAACGAGCTCACGGGTTCAGGTGGACGCCGCCAAGCGTCTTGAATCTGTCTGTGGCTCTGTCGGTGCTGAGCAGGGTCAGTCCCATCGAGTCCACGCTGTCGTCCAGACCGGACACGCTGTCCACCTCCACCGTGTAGTCGTTAGCCTGACGGAGACAAACGTTAACGAGCAGGTGAAGCTGATGTCAGACAGCAAACGTTCCGTAAACGTTGCGTCAACGTTGTGCAGACTCACCAGCTGCAGCGAGGCCAGCAGGAACTTGCACGCTTCAAAGTTGTCCAAACCGGCGACGATGGAGGAGAACGCTCTGCGGCGACCAACGCCGCTCAGCGCCACCACGATCCGGTCTCCGTAATCACGGATGTCGAACGCCGGGCGCTCCTCCTGAAACACAGCACAGGAACAGGAAGTGACACAAACAAACGTCAGAGCGTGAACAGGAAGTGACACAGCTCCGTGTTTACCTGTAGAACCAGTTCTGGTCGGATCTTGTCCTCCCACTGTTTGACTCTCTGAGACAGCGCCGTCTCCTGAGTGTAACCACGACAGTTCACCATCAGCTGATCCTGAACGCAGCACAGACAACACAACAGACAGGTGATGATGTCATCGGGTGATGATGTCATCAGGTGATGATGTCATCGGGTGATGACGTCAGCTTGAGCAGCAGGTACAGGTGTGAACATGAAACACTCACCACACGAAGCTTCACCAGATCTTCATAACTCAGCTCGTCTCTCTGAACGTCTGCACATGAAATAAAGTTCATCACAAGCTGAACATGATAGAATGAGCTCAGGTGTGTCCAGGTGTGTTTGTTCTGTTCACCTGGTGAGATGAAGTCTGGTCCAACAAACTCTGCTGGGATGTCGTCAGGAAACGCTTCGTGTTCGTTGTCTGAGTTCTCGTCATCGCCACCTGAAACATTTCAAACTATTAACCCTGTGTGTGTGTGTGTATGTGTGTGTGTGTGACACAGCATTGAAAGCAGGTGAAGTGGCGTTTGTGGGCGGAGCCGTCTTACCGAGCTGGTCGGGGTGTCTGAATCCGTCCACAGGCTCCTCCTCCTGCTGCTGTGGCCCCGCCTCCTCCGGCTGCAGGAAGGTCTGCCACAGCTGCTCATCAGAGACGACCACGCCCTGTGACATCATCACACATCACTGACCACGCCCTGTGACATCACAACACATCACTGACCACGCCCTGTGACATCACAACACATCACTGACCATGCCCTGTGACGTCACATCACTGACCACGCCCTGTGACATCACAACACATCACTGACCACGCCCTGTGACATCACAGCACATCACTGACCACGCCCCGTGACATCATCACACATCACTGACCACGCCCTGTGACATCACAACACTGACCACGCCCTGTGACATCACAACACATCACTGACCACGCCCTGTGACATCATCACAGTGTCGTACCGCTCTCCTGTAGATCTTCTTCCTGGCGTTCAGCTTCTGTCTCATGGTGCTCAGGTAGATGTAGTTCAGCTCTGAAACGAGACGCACACTCGTTAACCTTCATGAGTCATGATCCAACACAAGGTTTTCAAAATAAAAGGTTCAGTTTTCAAAATAAAGGTTTAATCAACAGTTTCCTGTTAAACTTCCTTGTTTCCTCGCTGTGGTTTGATCTTCAGCTTCTTCCTGATTCATCAACATTCATCAACATTCATGAACATTCATTAACATGGTGGCGTGTTACCTGCAGACGTGGGTCCATTTTTTAATTTGTGCTCTGGAGGATCGACTGAAACAAACAAATCAAACTGTTCAGATCACATGACATCACATGACATCACATGACATCATGTGACATCACGTGACATCACGTGACATCACGTGACATCACATGAACACTCTAAACTGGGTCGGTTCTCACAGGTTCCTCTGAACCAGCTCCTGAAGTCCTGAAGCGAGGCGGCTCGTTTCCTCTTCCTCTTTCCTCCGTCGTCCAAACCGTCAGGAACTCTGTAACACTTCCCTGAAACGTCAAGAACAGCTGAGATCAGAGACCAAGACCGCCTTAGACCACTAAGACCGCATCCTGAGGTGGTCTGGGACTCGTGTATGTCCTGTTTATTTACACATGGAGCAGGAAGTGACATCAGATACAGGTGTGCTTCACCTGGTTTTAAGGGTTTGTCCTCTCTGAGCACGGCGTACGGGTCGTGAAGTGCCCACACGTTCACCTGAAACATTCAAATAATAATAATAATAATAATAATATTAAACTGTAACGAGAATAAAGTTTAAGACTAATTAACAAACCGCCGGGGTCGTCTCCTCCTTCCTCCTCAGTTTGTCCTCCACAACCTGACGTCTCTCTCTGATCATCCGTCCTTCATTTGGAGCCTGACAGAGACAAACAGGACAACATGAAGACAAACGTGAAGACAAACGAGACGACGTGAAGACAGACAAGACGATGATGATGAAGATGAAGACCTGGTGCCGGTCCACATGCTCCTCTGGGTTCTGGTCCAGCTCCATGTTGTTGTCCTCCAAAGGCAGGAAGTGATCCGCAGCATCGCCTCCGTTATCTCCAACGTCAGCATGAGGCGGCGCCGCGGCGTCTGGACGAACACGAAAAACAAAGATCAGAACTTTCAGTTTGGACTCTCTGAATATTGAAACCTTCATGTTGGTTCTGGTGGAGACGGACCGTTCTGCTGTGGAGAGTCAACACTCAGTTTGTCCGACAGCAGTCTGGCAGCAGCTGATCCGAGCATGATCAGGTCTTCATCTCCGGGGACGAACAAGTTAAACCTGAAGTCCTTCAGACTGCACAGCACCTCACCTTTAACACTGAGAGAGACAGACCGGCAGACACAGGCAGACAGACAGACAGGCAGACACAGGCAGACAGACAGACACAGGCAGAGAGACAGACAGGTGACGCTGACTCATCTTCAATCATTCACATCATATTTAAACTAATGAATCAAAATATCAAAATATGAACAAACCTGATGAGAGGAAGTTTGTTCTTCTCTGTAGTTTCAGGAGGAATCAGAGACTCTGGATGGAGAGGAGCGACACTGGACGACTGAAAGACAGACAGACCACAGAGGGTGAGACAGGTCCAGACTGTGTTCAGAGAGGGTGAGACAGATGTAGACTGACCGTGGTGTAGTCGGTCTGCTCTGAGTCTTCGGAGGTGTCGAGGTCTAACGGAGTGAACTGCAGACAGACAGACAGACTCACTGATGTCCTACATTAACCAGAATGCATCAGTCAAACCAAACTCCAATCAGTGAATTGAAACATTTAAAGTTTGTTACAGCGAGATCAGCGTCGTCGTCTACGCCCGCTCCGTCTCCTCCGTCCTCCTCAGACACCGTCTGTTTGTTCCTCCTGTCAGACACAAACGTTAGCATCTAAACCATCGACAAACCTTAAACTAACGCTCAGAGCTGCAGCTCGGCTTACTTCTTGTTCTTGTCGTTGATGTACTCCAAAGTTTGATAGACCAGACTGTGAAGCAGCTCCACCTGAGAGACAGACAGACCAGCAGACAGACAGGCAGACAGTTTGTTATCATGTGTTCAGTCTGGATTAATGTGCTGTTATCATGTTCAGTCTGGATTAATGTGCTGTTATCATGTTCAGTCTGGATTAATGTGCTGTTATCATGTGTTCAGTCTGGATTAATGTGCTGTTATCATGTTCAGTCTGGATTAATGTGCTGTTATCATGTGTTCAGTCTGGATTAATGTGCTGTTATCATGTTCAGTCTGGATTAATGTGCTGTTATCATGTGTTCAGTCTGGATTAATGTGCTGTTATCATGTTCAGTCTGGATTAATGTGCTGTTATCATGTGTTCAGTCTGGATTAATGTGCTGTTATCATGTGTTCAGTCTGGATTAATGTGCTGTTATCATGTTCAGTCTGGATTAATGTGCTGTTATCATGTGTTCAGTCTGGATTAATGTGCTGTTATCGTGTTCAGTCTGGATTAATGTGCTGTTATCATGTGTTCAGTCTGGATTAATGTGCTGTTATCATGTTCAGTCTGGATTAATGTGCTGTTATCATGTTCAGTCTGGATTAATGTGCTGTTATCGTGTGTTCAGTCTGGATTAATGTGCTGTTATCATGTGTTCAGTCTGGATTAATGTGCTGTTATCATGTGTTCAGTCTGGATTAATGTGCTGTTATCATGTTCAGTCTGGATTAATGTGCTGTTATCATGTTCAGTCTGGATTAATGTGCTGTTATCATGTTCAGTCTGGATTAATGTGCTGTTATCATGTTCAGTCTGGATTAATGTGCTGTTATCATGTTTAGTCTGGATTAATGTGCTGTTATCATGTGTTCAGTCTGGATTAATGTGCTGTTATCATGTGTTCAGTCTGGATTAATGTGCTGTTATGTTCAGTCTGGATTAATGTGCTGTTATCAGTTCAGTTCTGGATTAATGTGCTGTTATCATGTGTTCAGTCTGGATTAATGTGCTGTTATCATGTGTTCAGTCTGGATTAATGTGCTGTTATCATGTGTTCAGTCTGGATTAATGTGCTGTTATCATGTGTTCAGTCTGGATTAATGTGCTGTTATCATGTTCAGTCTGGATTAATGTGCTGTTATCATGTTCAGTCTGATTAATGTGCTGTTATCATGGTTCAGTCTGGATTAATGTGCTGTTATCATGTGTTCAGTCTGGATTAATGTGCTGTTATCATGTTTAGTCTGGATTAATGTGCTGTTATCATGTTCAGTCTGGGTTAATGTGCTGTTATCATGTTCAGTCTGGATAATGTGCTGTTATCATGGTTCAGTCTGGATTAATGTGCTGTTATCATGTGTTCAGTCTGGATTAATGTGCTGTTATCATGTGTTCAGTCTGGATTAATTGTGCTGTTATCATGTGTCAGTCTGATTAATGTGCTGTTATCTGTTCAGTCTGGATTAATGTGCTGTTATCATGTTTCAGTCCTGGATTAATGCTGGTTCATGTGTGTCAGTCCTGGATTAATGTGCTGTTATCATGGTTCAGTCTGGATTAATGTGCTGTTATCAGTGTCAGTCAGGTCCTGGATTAATGTGCTGTTATCATGTTCAGTCTGGATTATGTGCTGTTATCATGTTTAGTCTGGATTACTGTGCTGTTATCATGTTTCAGCTCCTGGATTATGTGCTGTTATCATGTCAGTCTGGATTACTGTGCTGTTATCAGGTGTTCAGGTCTGGATTAATGTGCTGTTATCATGGTGTTCAGGTCTGGATTATGTGCTGTATCATTGTGTTCAGTCTGGATTACTGTGCTGTTACATGTTCAGTCTGGATAATGTGCTGTTATCATGTTCAGTCGGGATTAATGTGCTGTTATCATGTGTTCAGTCTGGATTAATGTGCTGTTATCATGTTCAGTCTGGATTAATGTGCTGTTATCATGTTCAGTCTGGGATTAATGTGCTGTTATCATGTGTTCAGTCTGGATTAATGTGCTGTTATCATGTGTTCAGTCTGGATTAATGTGCTGTTATCATGTTCAGTCTGGATTAATGTGCTGTTATCATGTGTTCAGTCTGGATTAATGTGCTGTTATCATGTTCAGTCTGGATTAATGTGCTGTTATCATGTTCAGTCTGGATTAATGTGCTGTTATCATGTTCAGTCTGGGTTAATGTGCTGTTATGTTCAGTCTGGATTAATGTGCTGTTATCATGTGTTCAGTCTGGATTAATGTGCTGTTATCATGTTTAGTCTGGATTAATGTGCTGTTATCATGTTCAGTCTGGATTAATGTGCTGTTATCATGTTCAGGTCTGTAGATTAATGTGCTGTTATCATGTGTTAAGTCTGGATTAATGTGCTGTTATCATGTGTTCAGTCGGATTAATGTTGCTGTTATCATGTGTTCAGTCTGGATTAATGTGCTGTTATCATGTGTTCAGTCTGGATTAATGTGCTGTTATCATGTGTTCAGTCTGGATTAATGCTGCTGTTATTCATGTTCAGTCTGGATAATGTGCTGTTATCGTGGTCAGTCTGGATTTAATGTGCTGTTAGTTCAGTAATAATGTGATGTTATCAGTTCCGTCTGGATTAATGTGCTTGTATCATGTTCAGTCTGGATTAATGTGCTGTTATCATGTTCAGTCTGGATTAATGTGCTGTTATTCATGTTCAGGTCTGGATTAATGTTGCTGTTATCATGGTTCAGTCTGGATTAATGTGCTGTTATAATGTTTAGTCTGGATTAATGTGCTGTTATCATGTCAGTCTGGATTAATGTGCTGTATCATGTTCAGTCTGGATTAATGTGCTGTTATCATGTGTTCAGTCTGGATTAATGTGCTGTTATCATGTGTTCAGTATGGATTAATGTGCTGTTATCATGTTCAGTCTGGATTAATGTGCTGTTATCATGTTCACTGGATTAATGTGCTGTTATCATGTTCAGACTGGATAATGTGCTGTTATCATGTTCCAGTCTGGATTAATGTGCTGTTATCATGTGTTCAGTCTGGATTAATGTGCTGTTATCATGTGTTCAGTCTGGATATTAATGTGCTGTTATCATGTGTTCAGTCTGGATTAATGTGCTGTTATCATGTTCAGTCCTGGATTAATTTGCTGTTATCATGTGTTCAGTCTGGATTAATGTGCTGTTATCATGTGTTCAGTCTGGATTAATGTGCTGTTATCATGTTCAGTCTGGATTAATGTGCTGTTATCATGTTCAGATCTGGATTAATGTGCTGTTATCATGTTTCCAGTCTGGATTAATGTGCTGTTATGTTCAGTCTGGATTAATGTGCTGTTATGTTCAGTCTGGATTAATGTGCTGTTATCATGTTCAGTCTGGATTAATGTGCTGTTATCATGTTCAGTCTGGATTAATGTGCTGTTATGTTCAGTCTGGATTAATGTGCTGTTATCATGTGTTCAGTCTGGGTTAATGTGCTGTTATCATGTGTTCAGTCTGGATTAATGTGCTGTTATCATGTGTTCAGTCTGGATTAATGTGCTGTTATCATGTTCAGTCTGGATTAATGTGCTGTTATCATGTTCAGTCTGGATTAATGTGCTGTTATCATGTGTTCAGTCTGGATTAATGTGCTGTTATCATGTGTTCAGTCTGGATTAATGTGCTGTTATCATGTGTTCAGTCTGGATTAATGTGCTGTTATCATGTGTTCAGTCTGGATTAATGTGCTGTTATCATGTGTTCAGTCTGGATTAATGTGCTGTTATCATGTGTTCAAGTCTGGATTAATGTGCTGTTATCATGTTTCAGTCTGGATTAATGTGCTGTTATCATGTGTTCAGTCTGGATTAATGTGCTGTTATCATGTGTTCAGTCTGGATTAATGTGCTGTTATCATGTTCAGTCTGGATTAATGTGCTGTTATCATGTTCAGTCTGGATTAATGTGCTGTTATCATGTTCAGTCTGGATTAATGTGCTGTTATCATGTTCAGTCTGGATTAATGTGCTGTTATGTTCAGTCTGGATTAATGTGCTGTATCATGTTCAGTCTGGATTAATGTGCTGTTATCATGTTCAGTCTGGATTAATGTGCTGTTATCATGTGTCAGTCTGGGTTAATGTGCTGTTATCATGTGTTCAGTCTGGATTATGTGCTGTTATCATGTGTTCAGGTCTGGATTAATGTGCTGTTATCATGTTCAGTCTGGATTAATGTGCTGTTATCATGTTCAGTCTGGATTAATGTGCTGTTATCATGTGTTCAGTCTGGATTAATGTGCTGTTATCATGTTCAGGTCTGGATTAATGTGCTGTTATCATGTTCAGTCTGGGTTAATTGCTGTTATCATTGTCAGTCTGGATTAATGTGCTGTTTCATGTGTTCAGTCTGGATTAATGTGCTGTTATCAGTGTTCAGTCTGGATTAATGTGCTGTTATCATGTGTTCAGTCTGGATTAATGTGCTGTTATCATGTGTTCAGTCTGGATTAATGTGCTGTTACCATGTGTTCAGTCTGGATTAATGTGCTGTTATCATGTTCAGTCTGGATTAATGTGCTGTATCATGTTCAGGTCTGGATTAATGTGCTGTTATCATGTTCAGTCTGGATTAATGTGCTGTTATCATGTTCAGTCTGGATTAATGTGCTGTTATCATGTTCAGTCTGGATTAATGTGCTGTTATGTTCAGTCTGGATTAATGTGCTGTTATCATGTTCAGTCTGGATTAATGTGCTGTTATCATGTGTTCAGTCTGGATTAATGTGCTGTTATCATGTTCAGTCTGGATTAATGTGCTGTTATCATGTTCAGTCTGGATTAATGTGCTGTTATCATGTTCAGTCTGGATTAATGTGCTGTTATCATGTTCAGTCTGGATTAATGTGCTGTTATCATGTGTTCAGTCTGGGTTAATGTGCTGTTATCATGTTCAGTCTGGGTTAATGTGCTGTTATCATGTTCAGTCTGGATTAATGTGCTGTTATCATGTGTTCAGTCTGGGTTAATGTGCTGTTATCATGTTTAGTCTGGATTAATGTGCTGTTATCATGTTCAGTCTGGATTAATGTGCTGTTATCATGTTCAGTCTGGGTTAATGTGCTGTTATCATGTGTTCAGTCTGGATTAATGTGCTGTTATCATGTTCAGTCTGGATTAATGTGCTGTTATCATGTTCAGTCTGGATTAATGTGCTGTTATCATGTTCAGTCTGGATTAATGTGCTGTTATCATGTGTTCAGTCTGGATTAATGTGCTGTTATCATGTGTTCAGTCTGGATTAATGTGCTGTTATCATGTTCAGTCTGGATTAATGTGCTGTTATCATGTGTTCAGTCTGGGTTAATGTGCTGTTATCATGTTCAGTCTGGATTAATGTGCTGTTATCATGTGTTCAGTCTGGATTAATGTGCTGTTATCATGTTCAGTCTGGATTAATGTGCCGTTATCATGTGCTGTGTGTCTCTGGACCTTCTTGCTGTAGATGCAGGCTGATCCTTGAATCAAC